>APFE031682167.1:30522-75919 GCA_000404065.3 Pinus taeda | reverse complement strand
GAGAGAGAGAGAGAGAGAGAGAGAGAGAGATAGATAGATAGATATTGGCCCAAAGGAACCCAACCACCTGCCTGACATGTAACTGTTAGTCAACATCTGGGGGCTATGATATCCCCCTCCTCCCCATAGCCCAGGTTGCAATAGGGGATTTGAACTAGCATCTCTCGAGTGTCAATGGCTTCAAATGTCTCAAATTACCAACTAAGTTGACCCCAGGGACATAAAAATGATCAAATATTAAAAATATATATAAGTTAATATATATGTGCATACCTGTGTAACTCTTTTGATGGGTTAGTTTCATGGCTTAGTGCATAAATGCACCATTGAACAACTTGTTCAACTGAGACAAGTTAGTTTTCAAAGTGTTCCATTTGATATATTCAAAGTTATCATTTTATATATGCCCCTGCATCATCATGTCCTCCTTTTCTATGACCAGTGTCTAAGAAATCCTAACAATGTTTAATGTTGGTTTTCATATGAAGATGACATAACCAGAACAATGACAGTGAAGATTTGAATTGACCTGCACATCCATATGACTATATCCAATTTTGATTGAATTTTATTCCACGACCTTTCAATGAGTCATAAATCTTATCAAAGCAATGTTGTACAAAATGTGTATCATGTGTATGATCATCGTTGATATAAAATTATAATTCTTTAATAACATTTTGATTCTCCTTGGTGTTTTCTATATGATCAACATTTTGTTCAGCATGTCTATATAGAACATGGAGAGGCATAGAGACTTGGTAAGAATGATAATATTCAATATGTATTTCATTTTGTGGAGAAAATGTGTACTTTTATGCAAGATCACTATCAACAAAATGGTCCCTGGTGCAAAATTTTCACATGTTTATTTGGGGTAGCATCGGATGTGTTCTAGCCACGAAAATTAGTGGAGAGGCTAAAGCACATGAGATATCCAAGACCTAGAAATGGTTTGGGCAGACTCTAATCGGTTTGAGATATATTAAAATAATTAATATTTTCAATGGGGTTCCTAAGTCTAAACTTAAGAAAAACAAAATATTAATGTGAATCAATATAAAACTGGGTTAGAATGGTCCAAAAGTCATGGATCAAGCCAAATCTAATCTTAGTCATTGATTAGATATTTAATCTCAGCCTTTTATGGAACAACGAAAAAGTATAAGAGGAGGCTTGAGGGTCAGTTGGAGGACACACCAAGAGAGATCAAGAATTCGATTTTCTGGGGCAAGGTCTGCTGAGGAAATCGAGTGAGTGATCTAAGTTGCAATTGAGGGGAAGTGAATACATAGCATAGAGGCAGAGTTAGTACTAGGAGGATCAGTGCAGAACTGGGAGAGGTTGACGCAAAGCCAACTAGAGGCCACGTAGAGGCAGCCAGGAGTTGTGCAGAGCTAGAGAGGCTAGTGTGTGAGATGAAGAGGGTCTAAGGGATGATGGAGAGGCTCTAGAAGTTGACGTTGAGGCCAGAGAGGCTAACTCAAGTCCTATAGGTAGTGCTAGAAGATTTTGTGGGACAGGCTAGGAGATGGAGAGCCGAATAGGGTGGTGCAGTCCCTATCAGAGTGATGAAGAGCATCAGAAGCTGCATTGTTGTTGTGGGATCGTTCATCCGATGATTTAGCCGGCATATCTATCTTCAACTGAGAGGTAATACTTTTGAGGACATTCTATGTTGGGTGAGCCATTTCTGGCACCTAGATTATATTATGAAACTGCATAATAATAAAACCCTCTGAATAGCTACATCGGTTTCCCCGCATTGGGTTTTTCCAAGGACAGTAGTCCAAAAACAATGGTGTCACTTTTGTGCTTGTTTAATTTCAGTTGATGATCTGTATGTGTTGATATTGTACTTGTATTTATTTTCAATATTTACATTGTAAATAACTTGTTAAGTAATTGAACAAGTAGGAAGAAATAAATCAAATAGTACAGGAAGAATTTCTAACGGGTTAAACTTAGAAATTCCAATAGCATGGGATTTTTTTGAATTGCAGGTCTTGCCATCGAGCTCTAAGAGAATGCTTAGTGTATTTGTAAATTTTTGTCTCAAACTACTTAAAAAACTCTATCAAGGAAATTTCTTCTACTTTTAAATCAATCCTTCTAGCAATTGTACTACTATTTGAACCAATCGATGTATGGATATATTCATATCCCTTCCATTCCACTTTTATGTTGGACAATGATTGATCCTTCATATCAATAGGATATTTATCGTGAAACAGTCAAATTTTCACAATGATCACACTTTTTACCACCAAATCTTTTCTTTTGGTAAAATAATTCATGATTTTCCCTTCCACATAGAATTTGGGATATGAAATCATGGATAGTGGAAGCAGGAGGTGAATTTTCCAAAAACGTTTACCAAAATTAAGGAAGGTGTCATAATATAATTGAAATTCCACATGATAATGACAAAAACAAGTGTCATGTACAATGATAGGTTTAACATACCATTGTTTTTGTTGCACAAAGTACTAATTGAGATATTAATTCCATGATTATCTTCTTTGAACTTATTGAACAACTTTAACTGTGTGGTGTCCAAGATATGTTTTGCATGTTCTTCATACTAATTTCATGTTATTGTTTTCTGTATCACAACCCTTTCTTTTGGTGAAACAAGTGAATTTTTCATCCAATATTCATATATTATTTCTTTAACATATTCTTCAAGTCTATCTTTGTATGGTTGCCTACAAATAATTGTCCAACAAGCAATCTCATCATTTGCATCTATTGCAATCAAAATTTCCTATGCTTGTGCAATGTTTTCATGAGGTACCTAATTTTTTTCCACATATTTTACCAAACAATTTTCTTTAGTACTTGATGAAACCACTATTATTTGTATTTCTCTATGTGCGTCTAGATCACTTTTCTTTCTAGATATTCCAATTGATTTTAGAGCACTATTTATATTTTGAATCATATTTTCATTCACCTTTTTATCTTTCGTTGATTTTCTAATGCCCAATAGTGTTTTAGCTTCTTTTAATTTCTTCGATGTTAAGGGACCTCTCAAAATTTGAGCTTGAACTGTCACATTTTCATCTTTGAAGAACTTATCAATAATGAGCTTAACACAATATCTTATAAATTGGTAAGTTTTTTTATCTCCATATGTACTAGTGTCGAAATTTTCTAACATCTCATCATCAATATTGATTTCATTCGTACATATGAGAATTTAATCTAAATGAGTATAAATATACATTAAATAATTAAATTAGAAAATATAGTTCATGAAATTTAAACTAATAAATATGTATAATTTCAATAATACATGACATATATATATACATATCTAATGGTGGTTCAACTTCTTGTTAACCTGAATCTCTTTCAATATATTCAACGTCATCATCAATCATTGGTTCATTTTCTTCTTCACTTTGTCTTTCAACATTTTCAATCTCATCATCAATGTTATGAGCAAAATACCTCTTTGTTTACATTGCAAAATATTTTTCAAATTATCTCATCAAATAAGAATTAAATTGGACAGTGCACTATTAAATTTTAAATATTATTTATAATATCTACATTTACATACCTGGTTCAATCTCTTGTTGAGATTGATTTGATGTTTCAATATTTAAGCATTCTTCCTTCTTTCTTTTGTAATAGTTTCTAGAGTATTCTCTACAAGCCTCATTGTCTCTAATTCGATCATATTTTCTCTTGAAATTTCTTTGATTCCCATGATAATTAAATCTATATATATTTTTAAAATCAAGCCCAAAGAAGTCACTTTTAAAATCAAACCCAAAAAATTCACTTTCAAAATCCAACTTAAAAAACTCACTTTCAAAATCCAGCCAAAAAACGAATTCTATCAAAAAATTAGATTCAAAGCAGTTTGGTATGTAAAAGTTGCACATGCGGAATGTGAGTACGAAAATGATGTTTCAGCTAAGCTTAGTTATGGATTTCGGCCAAAAATGTTACATCAAAGGGTTGCATCATTTCAATTTTGTGGCTGACGTAAAATATGAATAGGTTTTTTGGCTGAAACTTTTTTCCGTTAAATTTAACGTATGTTTACAGTTTTTTTTCTTCCTTTCTTTTTTGCTCTGAAAACTTGCAACTCTACAACAACTCGGATCTGTTCAGATTTCTCCAATTTTGGAATGGTTAAACTCCATCAATTATAGTGAATTTAATTTCGGAACCAACACCAACATTTGCATAATTGAATCTAATTTAAATAGATATATATTTAATGGAATTTCATAGATGTTTCCTAATTTTAACTAATTTTCTACTAAAATGTGTGCACAAAATTTATGAAGGTCATTATGACTCAGCAAAATCAAAATTTTGTATCTTCCAAAATACACTATGAAAAAATATGGAAAATTTATGGTGCATTACATTGGTCTGTCTTCTTTAATGATAGTTTTTATATTTTTAGTTTTTAACTAATATGTTGAGAAACATGGTGTTATGTTAAACATCTTAAAAATATGCAGTTTTTCGTATGGGTTCAATTCAAAAAATTCTAGTAATTATGATGTGCCTCTGTTGGTTTCGTAAATATAGCCATATTGAAGTAGAATCTCTCTCGATTGTTGCAGCACATTTTTTTTTTCAAAAACACAAGATTAACAAAGAATTCCCTAGAGCCAAAAAACATGACTTTTTATGAATCCCTTAATTTTTAAAGAACACATAGTCAAACAATTGCTAAGTTGACATATCAAATGTGAATAACATAATTCAAAAAAATATGAAATAGAAAGCTAATAAAATTTCTGACAAGTTTTCTTTTTACTGTAAAATAAAATTCTAGACAAAAAAATTACTTTAGCTTGCCAAAAGTTAAAAAAAATCTGAAAATGATATTTTTTTCCCCAAAAAAGGGCCAAAAGTGTAACCTAACTTCACATTTTCACCCTACATGTATCAAATCACTGTTTATTATTTTTTATTTTGTTGTTCTCTATTTTCTACACAATTTTAATTTGCATGCATACACAATTTACAATAATCTACAAATCTAGAAATATAAAAAGAAATAAAACCCTAATAGTGTAGATTTTAAATTTAGTTTTATTAGATATGTTTTGACAAATTGCCTAGTGGCATATCCATGGAAGTTTACAAATCAAAGAAGAGCCTTGTATTCCACTTCAATGATCTCCTACCGCTCATTCTATCAACGTAAACATTAACACTTTCAACAAAAAGTGACATATTTATTTTCTTTCATGAATTACTCATCATATCCCTAAAAATAATGCATGTAGTATTCACAAACAAAATTAGCATGTTGAATGTGGAAAAAATGCACTTTCTAGGTCATGACTTCGGAAACCCTTTTACGAGAAAGCCTAGCTAGAAGGTGAGGTCACTTTTCTCTCTTTCTCTGAATAAAAAAAAGGATTATGAATACAAAGTAATATATTCTATGGCCCATGGGCTACTACAATGCGTAAATCCTCTCTGAGTTTTCTATCTCCTATCCCTATTCACTATTTTTTCTCATTTATGGAACAAATTCACTTGGAAAGAATGGAACACCCTTTTCCTCATGGTGACTTGATTATAACACAACTTGATAGCTTAATAGTGGTTAAATTTGACTACCTCAACTCTTAACAATAGTTACAATATGGATGCTTCTAGAGTCTTCTTCATAATAGTCACGTATCTAACCTCTTTTCCATGAATAATGGATGCTGACATGGCATGCTCCCTAATTATGGTGCTGAAAATGTGAGGGTCAACTTCTAAATGGCATAGGTTTTGCATACAAGCTTTGATTGAGGTTATTATTGCACCTTTGGAAAGGTCTTTGTGCTTAGAATATGAAAAAAATATGTGGCACTAAAGAAACAAAATTTATCCCCAAAAAATGGAATTTTATTCCTCAAAAAGGTTTTAAACCTTATTTTTCCAAATTAGGTCCTAGTGGTAAAAATGATCCTATGAGATGATTCCTCCACTTTTTTCGCTCTAACAACATCAAGATGGATGAAAATAAATATAATGATCTAATGTATATCACACCTCCCAATTTTGGAGGCTTTTTGTCACCAAAAGCCTCTATGGAATGAGGAGGAATGTTTTTCTCCACCTTCTCTTGGGTTTGACCATTTAACTTTTCCTAGAAGTTGTCCTTTCATCCCAATCTACCTAAGGTCATGTTTCCATTGTCTTGTATTTATGTACTTTTTATACATAATTATATCTTTTTTCAACTCTGCGTGAGCATCTAGTGTCAAATCCTCCATAGAAGGTAGGACCTATTCCTCTTTCTGATCTAACATGGAAGGATCATAGAGATTTAGATTCTCCACATTCACAACTGAAAAAATGTGCATGTATGGGAGTAGATTGAGTTTATAGGCATTATCTCTAAATTTTTCCAGTATTGCAAAGGGACCATATCATAGAGCCTTGATTTTCTTACCATGACCTTGTAGCCTCTCTTTATTCAACTGTAACAATATTATGTCTCCCACCTTGAATGACTTCTAAGTTTTGGGTTGATCATGCCTAGCCTTGTATTTTTCCTATCACTTTTATAGTGTCTCTTGTACCTGTATATGGATCTACCTAATATTCTCAACAATTTTTTCATCCCTCGGACCATCCATTGTACAACCATTCCTCACTCCTCTCTGCTGCCCATATGCAATATCCAAAGGTGAAGGCAGAAAATATTCGAAACAAGTTTCAAATGGGGACTTACGAGTAGAAGTGAGGATTGAGTTGTTATAGGAGTTACATATCAACCATATTTTCATCCCAAGTATTTGAATGCTTCTGATTATAACCCCTCAAAACCTACACCATGTTGAAAAATGTAGCAATATATTAAAAAAAAAAAAATTGCCTTGATTAAATTGAGAAAATTCAAATTTCCATATCAGCAGACAACTTGGATGATGTTGAATTGTGTGACATGGATTGTGTCATCCAGTTTACTCAGTAAATTCGATTTGGAGTTATATTTCATTTTTTCATGTGTGATTGCTAATTTGTAGCAATCAAGGTCAGTTATCTCAAGTTGTTTTTAGTTAAACTAGTTCCAACTTTTGGAGGAACTAGTGGAAGGCCAGTTAAGTAGTGGCACTTTAGTCAAACTCAATGATAATCCAGTTAACTCGTCAGTTAGCCCAAAATACCTAGTTCATGCAGATAATTTGAGCTACCCAGTTGAGGTGGAGATTTCAAGGCAGCGTAACATCAGTTGTAAACTAATCTTGAGTGTACATGTGTTACATGCATTCAGATGATTAACCTAAAGGAATTGCTCAATTAGATTGAGGTAATTTACTAAATAATCGGGGCTAATTTCTCAAGAAACAACAAAAGGAAATAGGAAATCAAGAAGAGGCAAAAATTGACTAAGTTAGGGTCAGAGACCTTCAGTGAGCAGAGAGATAAGTTTTCCACTTGTAGGGTGAGCTCAATTGAGCAAAGAAATTGTAATACATCTCTATTCATTTGATTAATGCAAGAGGAATTGGGGTTTTTAGAAAATTTACTTCCCCAGATAAAAATACTTGTTGCATGTATGTTATTTCTTCTTGCATGACTAAGATTTTTGTTCTAAATTGTGAATTAATTCCCATGGAGCAGGAGTGTAGGTTTGTGTCTTGTGATTTTGGTTCAAACTTCATGAGAAATCGCAAATATATAGCCTAATTTCTACATGGTATTAGATTTGGATTCACATTAGAGTAGGAAATTCAAAGTTTCTTCTCAGATGTTCGAATTTGAAGATCATTGCAAAAAGATTTCTTCAAATCTAAGAAGTTGGCCTTCAATGGACTAAGGCTAGAGTATGCATTTGAAGGCACATTTAATTTTGTTACATGGAAGGATCGCATGGAGGAAGTATTGGATGACAATGGATTGCTAGAATACATTAAGGCAAATGTTACAAAACCTCAAATATCTGATGTCAAAACCTTGCTCAGTGGAAGAAATATGTAGCCAAGGTGAGGAGAATAATATTGGAGGGATTATGGGATCATATTGTCTCAAATATCCACAGAAAATAAACTTCGTTCGTAATGTAGAAATCACTAACATAATTGTTTGAGAATAGTAGTGACCATAGGAAGCTAGCCCTCAAGGATAAACTTCGAAGTAATAATATGTTGAAGAATGACACAATTTTGTAGCATCTCAGCAAGTTTACACAGTGTCATGATGAACTTAGTGAGGTTGGTGTTAATGTCCCTGAAGAATAGTTGGTAATCTTAGCCCTTCTGGGTCTTCCCAATAGTTGGCATAACTATCAAGATTCGGTGAATGGAAGGGAGAAACTATCGATTTGGGAGCACTTATGGTTTTATTTGGTACAAGAGGAAATAAGCGGAATACTAGAGATGGGACTTCGTCCAAGGGAAAGGATGAAGAAAAAAATACATTGGTTGGCAAGGAAAAGAATGGAAAAGGGAGGAAATCCCAATCCAAACTAGAATCCAGTCAAGGGGCCAAGAAGAAAAATTTGCCGAAAATTAAATGCTTCCATTGTCATGAATTTAGGAATTATGCCACAAAGTGTCCACACAAGAATACCTCAGGAGGAGTAGTAGGTGAAGCCTTGGCTTCACAGTTCGATATTGATTTTACCCTCATTACATGCATGGCCAGCACAGTGATGGGGGTCGTGTGGTACTTGGACTCAGGTGCATCATTCCACATGAAGGGCAATAGGGATTTTTTTCACTGACCTCGAAGAAAAATATTTTCAAATGAAAATCAAGATGGAGAATGAAAGAAGGTATAGCGCGACCAGGATTGGTACATACACCTTTCAATGGTAGTCAAGCCCCCCCCTTAGGCTCAAGGATGTCATGTTCAGTGTAGGCCTAAAGAGAAATCTCAGTTCTTTTGAAATTTTGGAAGACCGTGGTTATGATGTGATTTTCAGCAAAGGAAAGGAATTACTGAGATACATAGACATGGGATAGGTGAAGAATATCGAGGTTCAAGTGAAGAACCTGTAAAATCTAGATGTGGAGGATTATGCTACATTGAGCACAAAGGAGAGGAAGGTGCAAAGTCGCGACATCAGTGAAATTTAGCATAGAAGACTTGGTCATTTTCATCATGGTGCTTTGAAGATCATGCAACAGATAACCACAAGCCTCCCCAAAGGAGCACTTGAGCAGCAAGATGTATGCAAAGGATGTACTTTGCGGAAGTACACAAAATATACATTCCATGATCGGGACAACAAAGCACATGAATTCCTTAAAAGGATCCACTATGATGTATATGGACCTTTCTTGACAACCTCCACTACCAAGCACAAATATTTTGTCATTTTTATTGATGAATTCTCATGGAAGTTTTGGATCTTCTTCATGTAGAAGAAGGATGAGACATTCTCCAAGTTCATAGAATTCAAGGCACTGGTTGAGAAAGAAATGGGAAAGAAGGTGAAGGACTTCAACTAGAGTTAACAACACCCCAAAACCCACAATAGAATGGGGTGGCTGGGAGAGAGAACCGTACCATTGTGGGAGTAGCAAGGGAGATGTTTCATCATCAAGGCCTACCTCTGAATTTGTGGGCTAAGACATGCAGCACGGTACTCTATTTGTAGAATCAAAGTCCTCATCAAATTCTTGGCATGATTACACTAGATGAGGCTTTCTTGGGGAGAAAGTCAAATGTGTCATGCTTCAGGATTTTTTGAGCCTCTCTTTTCTGCCATGTCTCCAAATAATTAATAGAGAAGCTAGAGCCGATAACAAAATTGGGAGTATTTGTGGGTTTCACAGAAACTCCCCACAACTATCATGTGTAATTCTCATCCCTCAAAATGATAGTTGTTCAAAGCGATGTAAAATTGGATGAAGACAAATCCATGCGATGCTTTCTTGGGGGGGGCTTCAGTTCCAGGCAGAAGAGGTGCTTTTAGCTCCAAAGGAGGAACCTTAAGAAGTTTTGGAGAAGCCACAAGTTGAGGAGAAGAGATTGGAGACAACCACTCCAGTATAACCATCTAGAGAAGGAAGGAAAAGGACCAAGGAAGTTTAGAGACTTGTGCATGATGTGAGGTACAAAGTGGGTGCTCCCTTAAATCAGCGCAGGCAGAGAAGGTCACCAGATCAGTTAACTAGCTACATGACTCTAATGAATGAGTGTGTAGAGTTTGAGCCATCCTTTTTCAAGGAAGTAGTAGAGAAACTTGTATGGGTTCATGCAATGGTGGAGGAATATGAATTCATTGTAAATAACAATGTTTTGGTAGTGGTACCAAGACCAACAGATAAATCAGTTGCGGGTTCAATATTGATCTTCAAGGTAACAATGCACCAGAAGGAAGCATAGAAAAGTAAAAGGCTATATTTGTGGCCAAGGGGTACTCTTAAGTTGACGGGATCGAATATGAGGAGACCTTTACTCTTGTAGCAAGGTATTCATCCATTATATCAATTATTGCTCAAGATGCACAGATGGGGTGGAAGGTCCACCAAATGAATGTAAAAACAACATTCCTCAATGGAGTTATTGAGGAGGAGGTGTATATCGAGCAACAAAAAGGCTTCGAGACTTTTGGTCTGGAGTATCATGTGTGTAGACTCAAGTGAGCATTGTATGGTCTCAAGCAAGCACCTGATACTTGGTACACCAGGATCGTTAGCTATCTCACTGATTTGGGCTACACCAAAACTGAAGTGGATGCAAACCTCTATCATATCTTGGTAGAAGGAAAATTGTTGATTATTGTCTTATATGTTAGTGACTTGATTTTAACTGGTGTTGAGAATTTGATCAGATTGTGCAAGGAGGACCTTGCAAGAGAGTTTGAAATGAAGAACATGGGTCTCATGCACTACTTCCTTGGATTGGAAGTATGGAAAGGTGATGGGGAATTGTTTATCTCTCAGGGAAAGTATGCCAACTAGAGATACTTCAAAATTTCTTCATGGAAAGTTGCAAACCCATGGAGACACCTCTAGTGAGAAACTGGAGGAAAGAGGATGCCACTTCAGGTGAGGAAGTGGATGCTATTGTTTACCATCAATTGGTGTGTTCACTAACATATCTTGTCAACACATGACTAGATATGTACTATGTAGTCAACTAGCTGAGCAAAGCTATGGTTAGGCCAACCAAATTATTTTGGAGGACTGCTAAGCATGTTCTATGGCACCTTAGAGGCACTACCCAGTTTGAACTATTGTATATACGGATAGAGGAAGTGAAGATGTGTGGCTTCACAGATGCAGATTAGGTGGTGAATCAATTAGACTGAAAGAGTACATTAGGTGGAATTTTTAGTGTTGGGTCCACGGGGGTTTCTTGATACAATAAGAAGCAAACACATGTGGCACTCAGCTCGATAGAAGCAGAATACATGGCTACCAATCAAGAAACATGTGAGGAAATTTGGATGAGAAAGATACTTGTTAGATTATTTGGTCAGGTAATGGATCCAACTATGATCTACAGTGATAATCAGAGTTGCATCAAGATCTTTGAAAGTATTATTTTTACCGATCGATCCAAGCATATGGATATCTGGTATCACCATTTACGGGATTGTGTGTAGAGGCAGATAATGTTGTTGTAGTACATTATGACATAAAAATAAGATGCTAACATTCTGACAAAGTACTTGTCAAGAGGTAAGTTTGAGTTCCACAGGTGCGAGATAGGGCTGATTGATAATCCTTTTCTTGCTGAGAGGGAGTGTTGAAAAATGCAGCAAGAAATTCTCAATTTGATTTTTGCCTTGATTAAGTTGAGAAAATTTGAATTTTCACATTAGAAATCAACTTGGATTATGTTAACTTGTGTGACATGGCTTGTGTCGCCCAGTTTACTCAGTAAATTTGATTTGGAGGAGTTAGAGTTCAATTATGAATGTGTGATTGCTAATTTGTAGCAATAAAGGTTAGTTATCTCAGGTTTTTTTCAGTTAAACTGGTTCCAACTTTTGGAGGAACTAGTAGAAGGTCAGTTAAGCAGCGGGACTTCATTCAAACTTAGTGATCATCCAGTTAATTGATAAATCAGCCAAACATAGCTAGTGCATGTAGAGAATTTGAGTTCCAGTTGAGGTGGAGATTCCAAGGCAATATAACATCATTTCTAGACTAGTACTAAGTGTACAAATGTTGCATGCAGTCATATGATTAACCTAATGGAATTTCTCAATTCAATTGAAGGATTTTTGTAAATAATATGGGCTAATTCAAAAAGAAACAACACAAGGAAATATGAGCTCAAGGCGAGGAAAAAATTAACCAAGTCTAGGTCATAGGCTTTCAATGAGTAGGGAGAGGTTGCACACTTGCAGGGTGAGGTCATTTGAGAAACGAAATTGCAATACATCTATATTCATTTGATTAATGCATGAGGCATTGGGGTTTTTAGAAAATTTCATTCCCCGGATAGAAATACTTGTTGCAAGTGTGTTATTTCTTCTTGCATGTCTGAGATTTTTGTTCTAAATTGTGAATTAATGTCCGCAGAGTAGTAGTGTAGGTTTGTGTCTTGTGATCTTGGTTAAAACTTCATGAGAAGTTGTAAATATATAGCCTAATTTCTACACACCAAATTATTGTGGACTACTTCTATTTTCCCATTTTCCTAAGGATGGAATTTTGTAGACCTCTTCAACTTCGTGTTCATATTATCCCATAATGTAGTCCAAAATTCCCTCAAAAATATGATGTCCCTATGTAAAATGATGCTCCTTTGTATCCCAAAGTGCACCCATGCCTATCCAAAGAACAATTTAATTGCTTATTTCCCATTGATGGTCTTCTTACAAGGAATCAAAACATGCATCTTACTAAACCTGTCAACTACCATGAACAAGTAGTCATGTCCCTTCCTAATTGTTGATAAACCTCCCACAAAGTCCATGGAAATTCTTTCCCAAGGATGGGTACAGGTAAGGAATGATATAGACCTTGTTTCATGCTACTAGGGTTGCTAGTACAACAAAGCATGCATCCTCTAATGAACCTAGCTACCTATTCTTGCATCTTGGGCCAATACACATACCTTTTTCAAGTTGGCCATTATCTTCTCTACACCAAAGTTCCTTGCAACATTAGAGGTGTATGCCTCTCTGATTAACTATAAATGTGCACCTTGTGGAACAAATAACTCATTCATCCTATAGAGTAACCTGTCCTAGAGATGGTAGTCAACGGTGTGGTCACCATCATGCACATGAATTTGGTTTCGCAAATATTGAAACAGCTCCTTGAATTCCTCATCCTCTAAATATGCCTCTCCCTATGCCTCATTGGTGAATGGTTCCATGTGCATCAGATTTCCCAAACATGTGATCTTTGATGTTGTTGGCCTTGAAAGAATGACAACCAACTTGCTTATGTTTCCATTATTATACTTGATCACTAAATGAAACTGTTATAAAAACCCCTATCACTTGTAATGCATGGTATGCTATAACTTACTTTGGGCTTTCAATTACTGTAGTGGTTAGTTCTTTTTGTGTATTATTGTCTCCTTTCTCATTAAATAGTGCTTCAAATTCTTCACATCTTGCACTATGGAATAAAGCTGCTTGTTGTAGGTAGGGTAGTCAAGGACATCCCCATGAAATAATTCATAATGGTGTCATACAAACTTTCTTCCCTGCATGAAGACCACTCCCATAAAATACCCACTTTCATATATCTCCACTTTAAAGGACTATTACATGTTTGGTAATTCCAGAAATGATGTTCTTCTTCTTTAGCTCCTCAAAGGCCTTCTAGTAACCCTTTCCCCACTAGGAACTCTTGTCACTTGTTGCTTTAGCATGGAGGGACGTTGCTACCACTAAAAATGAGGCTCTGAATTTCATTAGTAGGGACTGACTATTTAATGATGCCCTCCATCTTGGTAGGATCTATCTTTAGCTCACGTTCACGTATGACATACCCCAGATACACCAAATGTTGTCATGCAAATTCACACTTCTTGAGATTTTCTAGTAATCGGTGCTTCTTTAATGACTCTAGCACCTACATTAAATGTATGATGTACTCCTTTCAAATAGCATTGTATGCTAATATATCATCAAAATATAACTTAACAAATGAATCTATAAAAGGTTGCAATGTTCATTAACATCATAAATGTACTTGGTGCATTGCATAGGCCAAATGGAATTACCTACCACTCATACAAACCTTGCTTTATTTTGAAGGTGGTTTTCCAAGTATCTTCCTCTTTGACCCAAACCTGGTGATATCTAGATTTTAAGTCCTACTTGGTGAAATATTTCACTTGTTGCAACCAATCCAACAAACCATCTATCTTGGGCAAGGGGTTCCTATTCTTGATTGTGATTTTTTAAATGCCTTGTACTCAATACACATATTCCAAGTCCCATCCTTATTTTACACAATGATGATGGGTAACCCACATGGTGATGTACTCGTTCAAATGACACCCCATTCTAGAAGTTGTTGTGATTGTTTCTTCACCTCACTTGCTTATATAAATATTACCTATACAAATCAATGTTTGGCAATGGGGAGTCTAGAATTAACTAGATCTCGTGCTCCACTTTCCTCTTATGTGATAAGCCTTTAGGCTCCCATAACACATCCCTATATGCATGTACCAACTCTTCCAGTGTTTTTTTCTATTTCTTAGTACACCCCACCAAGGGTTCATTTCCTCTTACAAACTCTTCTGTAGATTTATTTTCTCTTACAAACAGTAAAATGTACTTCTTTCTAGAACTGATCAATTTCTTGGCTCGGTTGGCACTTACAAATGATATTTTCAACTTTCCTTTGTGTGTGTTCATGGTGAAAAATTTTCCATCCTTGATGAGCCAATATTGGTTGGATCTCCACATGAATATTGTATCTTGCATGTACATTTAGGGACTTCCAAACATAACTCCACATACATCAATGGGAACTGCATCTAATTATACTTCATCAATACAATCAAAACTGATGGAAAATCTAATTTTTCATTGTTTTGTTACCTTCAAATATACATCCTTATTTATCCATCAGATATGGACTCAGATGATAAAAAAAATTGAATCCCAATTTGTTTATAAAATATACTACAATGAGATTCACCCTCAATCCTTAGTTAAACAGAGCATCAATCTTCATATTCTCGACATGTATGTTTATATGGAGGAGTTGGTCATTTATTTATCTCCCTATTGTTGAAGGCTACTCAAATTCACCTCCATCTGCACTAACATACATATAATATTCTCATCCTCATATGAGTTTCTTTCAACCTATATTATCGAATTAGTCCCCATGAGATTCTTATTTTTATTTTCTTTCCTTTTGTTCTTCGTGTTAAGCTCTGGATGTAACTTCCAACACTTCTCCTTTGTATGGCCATCAATGTTGCATTAGTCGCAGTGGTTTTTTGGATATCTGAACTAGTTTTTTGTGGTCGTCGTCCTTTTATCTTTCCCCCTTTCCACTTCTTCTTCCCCTCCTTAGAAGCATCATGTTTCTCCTTATGTTTCAATCCATTTGATTGCCATTTTTTTAGGGCTTTGTTCTCAAGGTACTGTGTTTGTACACAAGCCTCATTCACCTATTTGGGCTTAGATAACATCACTTGTTTTTGCATATTTTTCTGTCAACCCTGCCAAATAATTTAGAAGTGCATCTGGGTTCTTTCAGGAGATACAAAACATTATGGACATATTTCTTAATTTTTTCATGTATGACTATATGCTTTGCCCTGGCTTCCGCCTGAAGTAGTGCTACTCAATCCACTAGTCCTATACATACCCAATAGGGTAAAATTATGCCTTTAAGAAGGTTTTGAAGTCATCCTGCTTAGTCACTGGAGGATCTCCTTCTGACCTCAACGTCTTTGTGTTCCTTTCCTACCAAGTTAGGGCATTGTTGTATAGGTAAATCCTCTCTATAGATAGAGATGATCCCTCTAGCCCAATGATTGGGACTAGCAAATGTAACACCCTCCTCCCACACCTACCCAAGCAACCAGCCAGCCAAGGTAAACATGCGACAAGAGGCCACTATGATAAGATTCAACCTCCTTGGTGACTTTAAGGAAATAGAATCGATGGAACGTCACATACAGCCATTCAACATCATCCAAATAACCTTCAGGAGACAAGTGAGCCATTCAGAATGCCTATCCCTAGGTCCCACTGATGTTTGAGAGACTTAAGGGCAGGGTAATGCTCCCTAGACACTGCCCAGGCGAGTTAGTTTTATGACTGACGCTCCCCAGCACTACCAAGGTGCTTTATAACGCTTCCCAGACAATGCCTAGGTGAGTTAGTCTCAACACTATTGTTAGCATTTCGAGATTCGAGCTACCTTTTTCAACCCAAACCCTAGGATAGTGCCCAGAATGGAATGATCACTTAGAATTAGTAAGGATGCAAGGAAACAATCATGTAAAAGTAATAATATGAACAAGATCATCACCAGACCCCTACTAGACATGACAGGAATTTTGTCAAACATATCATCAACATGTAACCTACTATTGTACATAATAGAATTAGGTGTAGGGATCTCATACTTATTTGAGAATCAATATGAACCATTGTTCCCTCATGCCATTTGCTGCATTATATTCCATTAAATCATATTCACATTATCCATTCATATACAAGTAAAAACATGTTGAGATCCATACATAGTTCTTGTCATGAAATGTGCATATAACCAACATAATAGGAACATAAATACAATAAACATATAGCCATCAAATCCATAAATACATCAGTACCTTTACACATGAAAATCAAGGGAATGGATTTCTCATTAATGAATCAAATGAACCAACCGAACATGGGACTACCACATTCAACCTGACCGTAGAATGGTTGAGCCAAATCTCTCTTCAACCATTCATCCCCGTGCCATATTCCTGTCAAACAACGACATATATATATATATATATCTATTATATATATATATAATAATATATATTATATATATATTTAATATATATAGATAGATATACATATATAATCATTAGCTTAAAAAAAATCATCATCCTGTCAAACAACGACATATATACATACATAGAGGTATACGTATATAAACATCAACATAATCATGATCATAAAAAAATTGATAGATAGCATAAGGTCTAGGTTAAGAGAAATTCCTTTATTCATGCAACACATGCGCAACATTGAGAACAATAGTTCCCAACATAGCCAAGGCATATGATGCCTCAGATCCATTTACTTTACCTTTTCATGTTACCTTCGTTGTGACTATACTTCTACCGTCCATTTACCACAATGGGCCCTGTTATCACTGACAAATTTTGATGCTAAATGTCTGCAAATAAGCACATGAACCCTTTTAGCAGTTTCGCAGCACAAAATGTTCAAGTGATTTCGTAGCGTAAACTGAAATCAGAGTTTGAGCTTTGGCTTCGAATTCCTTTTCCAAAAATAAATATTTAAATTCTTTGCATATATCTGTTATATCATCCTTTTCCCTTGTGATTGGGCTGAAAGGAAGTTGGAAACAGAAATGGTTAAGGTATCGGTTCTTCATTATTGGTCAACCACACACTTGCTTTTAAGTATGAAGTTACTTTGGTTGGTCTACTACCTTTCTACTCATGTTGTAAAGATTGTCAGGATTTTGCCTCTTTCCAGCTGACAGATGTGCGTTGACTTGTCTCCTTCCAAATGCAATGCACTGCTGAGAGTCTGCACATCAGGCCAAGAAAGATCAAGCAGACCATAAGGTCATTAAGCATCACGTATGAGTGTGGAGGAGACTAGCATGAACTCTCCAAGATCATCCATCCAGTTAGTTATGAATTGCTTAGTGAATGGAGATCAGTCTGTATCAGGTGGCAAAGCGATGTCAATCCTACAGGAGTTCAATTTCAATTCCAAGCAATTACTCATCAGGTATCAATGTGGGATATGCATGGTTCCAGGAGGGATGTTTTAAAATTGGTGGTTGCAGCACCACTTCCCCAATCATTGTTTTAGTTGGATGATGCAGTTCAAGCAGTGTTAAATTTTCAATCAGCAATTAAGGGAAAGAGAAATCATAACTGCGCATTTGCTATAGTATGACATGAGAGATAAAGGTATCAGATGAACAGGTATGTGTACAATGGCTTCAATAACTCCTTTAATTTAGGGGATGAATTTACCAATGACTGGCTGTTTCTATTTGTGACTATGGTTTGGGGAAGGAAAACTGAAATTAGAATTGCGCAATCCACGTTCCCACAAGCTCTGCATCACAAGGAATTTGCCTGAAGACGTTGCTTGGAAAGCTCAGAGGTTACCGTGGATAGCCAAAAAGTAAGCTTGAGGTTGTATCTCCTACAGCAATAGTCGATCCAAATGAATCTGTTCAGAGTTTGGGTTCTGTAGACTCACCTAGATCTTTTCAAAGCATGAAGCAGTAAAGAGGAGCAAGCTCGCCTTCTACATGCCCAAATTTCAGGGTACAACACATTTTGTGGGATTTCCCCTGAAGTGGTTAAGAAGATGGCTAAAATAGAGCTTGCTGAAGAGGTTTGGAGATTACAAGCAGCTTTGGGAGAACAATTAGAAATCACAAAGATCAGTAAGCAAGACTTTGAGAGGCTTCAAAATGAGAAGGTTCTATGTAGAATATGTTTTGAAGGAGAAATTGCAGTTGTGTTACTTCCCTGTAGGCATCGCATTCTTTGCAGGGCTTGTTCAGAGAAATGCAAGAAGTGCCCAATTTCTAGGGTTTCTATCATGGAGCGCATGCCTGTCTATGATGTCCAAGATATATACTATCACCAAAGTTGCCAGGCCATAATTTTGTGCGATGTTCAACATCCATTCAATGCCAAAATTTTCTGCAAATTGCTCTTCAAAGATATTCCACAACATGTTCTGGGTCAAAGGCAGCGAATGCAGTCAATATATGACTGTCAATGTGGACAAAAATGTAAATTGATGTTTTCTGGCTATTTTTCTTGCTTTTTCTTTGGAGCTCCAGCGTGTTGGGTGATGAATCTATGGTTGTAAAACCCGCAACCTAGCGTTGTATTGGCAATTCTTCGTGTGTATATCCTGAGGAAAACAGGTGGCAACCAGAAAGCAAAAGAAATATATTTTAAAGACTTCGATCCAGTCATCAACTCCCAGACAGCAGCAATGATTGATAGGCCTCGAGACTTTATAAAGCATATATGTGTTAACAAGAGGTATAGCGGTGATAGAGGCGGTGATAGACCTCCACGAGGAAAAACGGGTTATAGAGTTGATGCCTCTGAAAGTAGGAAACCAGATTCATTTCGGTCAGATTCCCGTAGCCCCCTATATGAAGATGGATATGGAAATCGTCTTTATGCTCATTGTTCTGGATCCCGTGATGTTTGGAGTTTGCCAAATTGGATTAACCTTTTCTTGTATGTTGCAGAAGAGGTTAGAAGTGTTCCGGCATAGCTGGGTCTGAGGTTGCGAAGGAAAGTGCAAATGTCGTGATTTCAGATGATAATTCTGCAACAATTGTAAATGTAGCAAAATAGGGGCGTTCAGTATATTTCAGTTGCTTCGGGTCAATCTGATTATGGATTCGTTTGGCGCTGGCAACAGAACCTCCAAATGATGAGTTGATGAAAAGATTACCTGTAGGAAGAACTCAAAGTTTTATCAGTAATTCTATGTGGAGGAATATAAATGGCCAAAGTGTCTATCAACTAATTATATTAGCAGTTTTGGAGATGGAAGGAATACGGCTTCTTGAGCTACATGGTTCTGATGCAGAATCAATTTTAAACACATTGATCTTTAATACGTTTGTCTTCTGCCAAGTGTTCAATGAAATAAACTCCAAAGATATAGAGAAGATAAATGTATTGCATGGCACGCTCAACAACTTGATCTTCATTGGAGTAATGTCATTCACTGTTGTATTCCAAGTAATAATGGTAGAATTTCTTGGTAATTTGGCAAATACAGTTCCACTTAGTGGGAAACTTTGGTTAGTTAGTGTTCTGATAGGATTCTTTAGCATGCCTGTTGCGGCAGTTATAAAATGTATCCCTGTTTCACCTAAACAGCCGACATATTACAAGGGATACAAGAGACAATCCTATGTGGAACCAGCTTCTTGTTCCAACTGGCACTTTGAATACGTGGGATCCAAAATCCACTTACATACATAACCCACCATATTTTAAAGACATGTCAATGACTCCTCCTAGTCCACATGGCATGAAGGATGCATACTGTTTTCTTAACATGGGGTACAACATAGCAACAGATCACATTTCTCCTACAAGCAACATCCAGAAAGATAGTCCAGCAACAGAATATCTTATGGAACGTGGAGTTGATAGAAAAGACTTCAATTCTTATGGAAGTCATCGAAGAAATGATGAAATGAACCAATTTCAAAAGACCGACAAACAGGGGCCTATCTTTCAGGAGTAACAGAAAAGATGTAAACAAATATGGAATATTAAAAGTTCATCACCGCTATCTCAGCCAAACGCCAGATGTCAGAGAATGAAAATGATTGAAGATCAAGGCAGTTATAGAATTTGAGTCCTATTTGATTTAGAAGTCTAGAAGATCTAGTAGAATTAGAATTTTAATTGTTTTAGGATTCCAGCGCTGTCAATTTATAGTCAGCTGTAATTATTAGTTAGTTAAAAGTTAGTAGGTGTCATCATAAGCAGAATCGAATTCCCCTCATGCTGGAGGAGGAATATCGATTAGTTAGAATAAGAATGTTATATATAGCTGAAACATCTAGGTGCCAATGGTTGGATACTTATGCAAAAGACAGAGTTTTTATTGGTTTATGTATAAAGCTTTTTACAGTAATAGATAGACTGTTTTATTCTTCCCAAGATTCATTATGTGTTAAAATGCTCAAGATGTTGGTGGTTTTGTTTTACCAAATGTAAGTTTGGCAGCTTTATGAGTATGCAATCACTCTGAATTCATCATTGATGCTCAGACTTCCTGTGCATACTTGTAAGTTGAGGTTCTTGTCCTTCATGTTTTACAGCTCCTTAGGTACACAATCACTCTGAATTCACCTAGTGCTCAGACTTCCTGTGTGTACTTATCAGTTGATGGTTATTTGATGAATGTCTTGAATGTTTAAACATTACATGCCTTGGCTTCTATGAATGAACAGTTAATAGTTTACTAGAGATGTTTGACTCCATGAGCCCAATGGAAGAAATGTTATGCTGTCTGTCCAACCAACAAGTTTAATAAATTTTCATTTCAAGAGTTAGCCCTCTTTGTGCTTAAGGATAAATCAATAGTTTGTTTTGAGAGAGCCCTCTCAGGTTAGGGAGGCTAATCCCTAGCTAAAAGCCTGGTTTGAAACAGTTGCATGAGATCTCACTAAGTAGCAGCCCTTAGTACATGGTTTTGTGACAACAGGCCCAACCAGTTCAACTGACAGTCATAGTCTTACCTTTCGGTGCGCTTACTCATGGATAGAGCTTCATCTGATTCGTACATCACCTATCGAGTACCACATAGCTCTCCTCAAGCTACATTAACTCTTCCTCTTTCCCAACCAATTCCCAAGACTCAAAACAAAAAAAGCAAGACAAGAAACAAACAAGAAGACCATAAAAACTAATAACAACATGACTCCGTAAACAAAGTGGCATTAGCTATGCACCAAACACAATAAAAATTTCAAATCAAACACAGCAATCGCAAAAGACCAAAAGCACAAGACTACCCTAACTCAATCCTCATGGTTCCCAAGGAAAACTCAACTTGAGTTTCCTTCAAGATTTCATGGAAATCTCCTTTTCCATGCAATCCCTTGCATCATATCGCCATAAACACATAATTGTAGGTGCATATATAACATAACAATACACTAGTTACCTTATCTTGTTGTGCCAAGCATATTTCTTGCAATTGAACACATCCACACCATCTCTCAAGGGACTCCAATCCTTTAACAGATCCATTTGTAGCTAAAGACTAGCTAATATACCTGTCAAGTACATGTTCATGGATATAGCACATATCCACATAATGTCAGGAAAAATCAAGGTTAAGAACACTTCTTGTGTGGAAAGAACTCATTTGTTTGGAATTAGGGTTTTCAAACATAGTCAAAGGAATTCTTTCCCCATTCCTTTCTTTCACCTTTTTACCTTATTGGAATTGAGGCTTACTATGTGATGTCACACCACCCAACTATTAGTTATATAGGCACATCAACTATTACCTTGTCACGCTAATACCAAGCATGTTTCCTACAACTTCCCACACATGTCAACCACATGTTCCAAATATCAAGACAATCATATTTATCAATTTGAAATCAACATTTAGCAACATTGACAATGATGTCATAATCCATAGTAAACCCATAGTCATCAGACATAATGGTACAACTATCACCTACTACACTTAAGTACATATCAAATATCTCAACAACCATGTGTTAGTACAATCATCTTAAAACAACATCATTAAAACACACTTATATTATGCAATTCATAAAACATTTGAACAACTTAAAAGCATACCATGTTATATAAATCAACTAGAGAACATAATAGGCACCAAACACTCAAACACCAAATGGATTCCATAATCAAACAATCAAGCACAAGGTAGATGGCATACACAAGTTCATATCTTAATGTGTCTCAGAGGGGGAAATCTTTTCTACACAATCAATCCATATTAGCACGATATATCTTCACAATATATTAACCCGAACATAAATAAGATCATGATATCCAAAAATTCATTAACTAATATGTTTACATCATAAATCATGCACAATTATCAGTTTTGCATAGCAATCACCTATGTACGATCAGTCTAGATTAGTACAACACAATGCAACATGATAAATCGACTCATACCTGAATGTTGTAACCCTAACCATTTACATAGGTCAAACCAAGTTAAAAAAATACATATAACATCAATATCTTCAAAGAAATGAGCATACTCGTCATGCATATGACCAATCTAAATTACCACATCAATATTTCAATAAGATAACCCTAATAATCAAGTTAATAGCATATAAAACCAATAAGCTATATATCATGCTCATCAACAATATATAACATAATTATCAAGTTATCTAACATTAACAACAAAATAAATGCATACAACCATAGGTTACTATCATTCATTACTATCTGACACATGTGCATATAAATACACTAACCATCTAAAATATATCATGACTTTAACCATAACATTAAATACATGTTCATAAACCTAATGTATATAACCCTCATGCATATAATAATCCTTAACTTACGTACCTACATGCTAAACATACCATACCTGTATGATGATCTTCTCTTATCCTAAAGTCTAATGCAGCAATATCATTATAATGATCTACATCTCTTGCACTATCTTAGCCAACACATTATCATCATAACAACCAACAACATCATGATGGCCTAAATTGCATACAATGACTTCACAAGGCATGTTTGACCTACTATACATGCATAATCATAACCAAGACGATACATGCATAACAACTGCATATACACATAAAAAATGAGTACCAAACCATATACACATCATTCCAGCTGGATTCCAGTCATTAATACATGACCATATCAACTACACAAACCATGACCTCATGCATGACAACAACCATTACTCCATTGTACACATTGCCACATGCAACCAACAATATGCATAAGCAATTCTAAATCAAATACACCTACGCATAAATGTATGTAGTTGAACCTAAGCGGTCAAGTCTTGCAATCAACCTACAATATTGATACATGTAATTAAAATATTCAAAAATGTAACCTAACATACAAGGATGTAAGTATGTATCATGAAATCAACATGTAAGTGACATATAAACTATACATAGTGAATCACATACTTATTTCAAATACATTTCATGAAATCAATATCAATTTCTCCATGACAACCATACTACAACCATAATCAATCATCAAGCTAATGCAATAAGAACATGAAATGAAAGTATAAAAGACACACATGCAACTGACATGCATGCATGACCAACACAAATTCAACCCATTCAGTTTGAGAGTTGAACTTGGCTCTAATACCACATCTACCCAAGCAACCGGCCAACCAGGGTAAACATGCAATGAGAGGCCACTATGATATGATTCAACCTCCTTGGTGACTTTAAGGAAATGGAATCGATGAAACATCACATACAGTCATCCAACATCATCCAAATAACCTTCAAGAGACAAGTGAGCCACTCAGACTGCCTATCCCTAGGTCTCATTGATGTCTGAGAGACTTAAGGGCAGGGTAACGCTCCCTAAACACTACCCAGGAGAGTTAGTTTCAGGACTAACACTCCCCAGACACTGCCCAGGTTCTTTGTAATGCTTCCTAGACATTTCCCAGATGACTTAGTCTCGGCACTACTAATAGAATTCCAGGATTCGAGCCACCTTTTAAGGCACAGAGCCCGGGACACTGCCCAGAATGGAATGATCACTTAGAATTACTAAGGATGCAATGAAACAATGATGTAAAAGCAATAATATGAACAGGATCATCACCAGACCCCTACTAGCCATGACAGGCATTTCGTCAAACATATCATCAACATGTAACCTACTATTGTACATAACATAATTTAGTGTAGGGATCTCATACTTATCTGAGAATTGTTGTGAACCATTGTTCCCTCATGCCATTTTTTGCATTATCCTCCATTAACTCATAACACATTATCTATTCATATACAACTAGAAACATGTTGAGAGCCATACATAGTTGTTGTCATGAAATGTGCATATAACCAACAAAATGGGAACAGAAATACAGTAAACATATTAGCCATCAAATCCATAAATACATCAGTACCTTTACACATGAAAATCAAGGGAATGAGTTTCTCATTAATGAATGAAATGAACCAACCGGAGATGGGATTACCATGTTCCACCCGACCATAGAATGTCTAAGCCAAATCTCTCTTCAGCCATTCACCTGCGTGCCATATTCCAAGCATGAATGTGGGATCTCATAGAACACATCAATCAAAACTCATCCAGGGCTTCCGGAGGCCATCCAGCTCAACCCATCAAAGAGTGATTCCACGTCATGGTTAGACATCACCAAAACCATCTTCAGATTGATCTCCATCCAAGCCTTCCAGGGCTTCCAGAGTGTTTGTCCAACCAAGGCTTCTAGAACTAGTAACTCAACCCA
Source organism: Pinus taeda (assembly GCA_000404065.3). Taxonomy (NCBI): domain Eukaryota; kingdom Viridiplantae; phylum Streptophyta; class Pinopsida; order Pinales; family Pinaceae; genus Pinus; species Pinus taeda. The sequence continues at coordinate 50,787 of APFE031682167.1, read as the reverse complement.
CAGCTTATGGAGGGCTTCTAGAGCGTTTGTCCAACCAAGGCTTCCAAAACTAGTAACTCAACCCATAACTTATACAGGGCTTCCAGAGAATTTGTCCAACCAAGGCTTCTAGGACTAGTAACTCAACCCACCAAGGGCTTCCAGAGCGTTTGTCCAACCAGGGCTTCCAAGACTAGTAACTCAACCCAAGTTGTTAAAGGGCTTCCAAAGCATTTGTTCAACCAAGGCTTCCAGGACTAGTAACTCAACCCAAGCCATTACAGGGCTTCCAGAGCATTTGTTCAACCATAGCTTCTAGGACTAATAACTCAACCCAAGCTAAGGAAACATGAGAACCAACCAAAACAAAGCAATGAAAGTAACCCCGCAATCACCATGGCTATCCAGGAAATGGCAAGGCTAGGCAATCCACTGTCGATCCAGGAAATCCTCTATGCCAATAACAGATAACAACTAAGAAACCATATGCATGTGCCATGCATGCCAAAAAGAGGGAAGAAACCATACCTGCAGCTTGATACCTGCAAGAAAATCTGATGTAGTTGTTGATGTTGATGCCCTCTTGCGCCTTCTTGCTCTTCCTTTGCCTTCTTGCTCCAAGAATCCAAGTATGACACGCCCTCCAAGAGTGCTCCAAGAAAACTCTAAAAGTAGCCAAGAGTATGAGAGAGAGAGAGAATATGAGACAGCTCCAAATTTAACTGACAAAAGCTTACCAACTAATCCTCATAAGCCTTTTTATGAATGAGGCCTCTATTTTCTTCATTTTCCATTATTTTCCTTCATTTTCCTCCTCACATGAAACCTGTGACCTTTCACCTTTTTTTTCTCCTAATTTCCATTATTTTAATAAATAAATGTGCCAAAATGCCTTTTAATGCCTTAGCCATTGACTTTGCCAATTTCCTTAGCCATAAACAATCAAATGAACACCCACTAGGATGTCTTGCACAACATTCAACTTGGAATACATGTCCCAGTCACCCGTAGTTAATTTTTTAACATTTATTACATGGAATTTTCATCAAGGTTGTCACAACAAACTATATGAAAATCTACAAGAAACTTTCCTAAATTACAATCGAAATGAGAGAAGAGGAAGATGGACTACCTCATTCTGATGTTATAACGTCCTCCTTTGTTGAAGATCTCAAACTGCGTGCACTTCAGGCTCAGTCCTACTGCTCACATCATTTGAATGCCTGCACAAGTTATCAAAGACACAACAAAGCATATGAATACAATAGCATAATCAAAAGTAACCCACTTAATAGATCGAGGATAATTAAGATAAATGATGCATTAACACACACATTTATGGAAAGTGAACCAACAGTTGTATGTATTAATATAATAAAGGAGGAAGCATACAACCAAGCCTTGATGTCAATAATCACTCCTTGAGTGAATGTCCAAGTCCAAGCTCAAACTCTACAAGCCAAATGAGTAGCATGTAGGCACTATCTCAGCATAAGGGTGCAAATAGCGAAAGACCAACCATTTGGGAATGGGAAAAGATGAACATATAGGAAGGGAAAGGGATTTAAGATCTCTCCAAAGATAGGAGAAGGCACTCGTCTCAAGGAGGTAGCTCATAGGGATAAGACTAAAGGGTCAAGTTGAGAGAAATTGACCTCATCCACACCGAACAACCTCCATCTCATCATTCTGGAAGCCTCTAGATCACGAAAATTATTGTCCCCATTGGGAAAAATTTCCTTCTAAGGATCATCACGGGTATCTGAGCCAAAAGAGAATTGGTGGAGTAAGGCTAGTGAAGTGTATCTAGTGACCAACGCAGGTTGCCAATGTCAGGGGAGCAATGATCCTCAAATTAGGGTTTTAGAGCCCTTTTCTTTAGGGGAAGCTCAAGGCATTTTTCAATCAGCGTTTTAGGAAGGATCCAAGCTACATATCAGGATGAGTACACTACATGATTTCTAGGTTTTGGGAAATTTGGGGTATGTCACAAGGAAGTGCAGGAGGTGTGACAAAATATTGTGTAATAGATGACCCCTAAAGCATGAAGGCAGAACAGGGAGTGATGGTTGAGATGCTTTAAGAGCTTTTGCAAGGACGAGAACAAACATTGTCAAGAGACCTACAAATCAAGGACACATATACATATACATATCTAAAATCAAAACATGAATCCACAGTATGGATGCAACCATCTAGATAGTAAGGACTATGAAAAATATCCATAGCATGGGCATAGCCATCCGAATCAGAAGGATCATCTACAAATCTAAGATCCAAGGTATGGATGAAGCCACCTAATATGGAAGGATCATCATAAATATAAAGTCCCATGGTATGGTCACAACCATCCATATAGAAGAAACATGTGTACAATCATGAAAAATACATAACTCCACGCGGCCTAAGTCATATTAGACAAAACTCAGGGTCTTGCACTCCATCCCAACCCAATCCAAGTATGAATTCTAACATGCAAATGGATGTGCCGAAGTTGAACATCCTAGAAAACCACCCGATTACCAGCCAATGATGTGGACCATTAATAGGTACAAGAGAAACCATGAATAATGATAATGGTTCTCAAGGTACTACAGTACAATACGTGAATGTGAAAATGAAGTTGAAGTCTAACTCTTGTGGAATCATTTGGTCGAAGTCCAATGATGAAAAACTTTCGTCAAATGTGAAGAAATTTCCATTAAGGCATGCAAACTCTAAGGTACTGAAAGGGAGTCTTTAGGTCATCTTCCTTGATAATGAGTTGAAGTCGATAGGAAGCAGCCCATCGAAGGAGGGCCATGATGATTCCCCCATAATCAACATGAAACGAGGAATAAAGTGGAATAAAATGAGTACCATCCAAGGTTGTAGTAAAGAGTCAGACAATATTTAGGTAATATATTTCATATAGGACTTCTCTTGAAAATTGGCGATACGACTCCGGAGTGTGGCAACATTTGTCTCAACATAAGACCAAAGTTCATGATGATGAAATGGAAGAGTCTGATGAGAGGAAAAACGGATCACCCAAACCCGAAAGGACAAGTGACTAAGTGAGGATATCCCAAACCTAACACGAGAAACAGATGAGTGTCATGTTCAAGAGCAATATGCTGCCTATACAAGGGATGTTTCACTTTCATTTTCCCCCACTATTTCTAGCACCCCAATTATTTTTAATCACAAACTTGAAGGGGATAGCATATTCTTGTCATATAAGTTCATTCTTCGAATGAGACCATCCTAGTAAGTTTTACGAGTCCTAGGAAGGAGAAACTCGGTCTCTTCATGGTGACAAGTCTTTCTTCGTAAACATTTTAACGAGCCTGATAGAAGGATAACTCTATATCTTTCATATTTAGAGAGTTTGAAAAAGAGATGAAAAAGAAAACTCCATCATGTCCCTTTTCGTAATTTGTCCCTCGAACCCGAAAAGGTAGAAAACAATATTCGAGAGAACCTCTTGACCATATCGACCAAGCTGTACCTTTTTCATAAATATTCAATTTCAGCCCGAAAAAGGGGTAAATGTATACTAAGATGACGTCAATTCATTTAATTTAACGAGTTCAAAAAGACAAGTACTCGGTGATATTTTCATATTTTGAGAGTTAGAAAAGAGCTTAAACATGACTCCAGGGGGGTTCCTTTTTCATTTATTTTTAACGAGTCCGAATAAGAGATAATATATATATATTAATATATATATATATATATTATATATATATATAGAGAGAGAGAGAGAGAGAGAGAGAGAATCAGTAAAAAATGATCATTGAATCCACCAAAATGGAGCTATAACTTCACAAAGACAACCATACATCACTGATATCAATAAAAATAATAAAATATTGGCAAAAAATGAGTTTAAAACTTATAAATAGACCAAAAGTAAAACATTTTTACCATTTCACTTGGAGTAACTTGGAGAGTGCATTTTACCCCACTTTCTTCGATTTTTCAGGTGAGCAATGTGAGAGATCTAGGGCATCATTTCACAAATCGTCAGTTGCAGGTAAGAGCTCTTCCTTTTCTCTTGCATTTCATTGTGTTTTCATGCTTTTTCATTGGGTTTTTTCTTTCTAGAAGGGAGGATTTCAATTTTTTATAGTGAGGGCGATCATCACGAATTTTCTCATCAAACTCGCAATGGTCGCCCTTGAGCCCAAAACGTTCTTGCACTAAACATGAGTTTAATCAAAACAGACCCAATGGCCGCAAGGCAAAAAAATTGAAGAAAATTCTCCTTAGAGTGATTTTTTTTAATTTTTATCCATTGAAAAGCATCTAATAAATGTTCAATGATTTTGGTAGGAGATTTCGGCAACATGGTCACCGAATGGAAGGAGAGATGCCATGAGGCAGAAGATCACCAAGTTGTCCAAGATCTAGAATGCGTGAATACTTTGAGGAACTATGGGCTACTGAAATTCTTCTAAACCACGAGACTCAAAGCGCAAAAGAAGCTGCTACACTACTTGATAAGTCTATGGGATGTTGATCAAGAGATCTTCATTATTCTAGACCAAGAACTGGAGTTGGAAGTAGCGGACATCTACTTGATTATTGGATTGTATAGAAGAGGGAAAAGGTTTCAACTCTTTGGATCTCATCCTGGAGGTGAGAGAACCAATGCCCTAATCAGGAGGCATTGCCCAGGTGTAGAGACAGCAGTGAGCAAGAAGGTGAAGATACTAACTGTCGACAATCTTCTCTTGAGGACGATTCTACACACCATGGCTTGTATATCCGAGTCACAGACTTTACATGAGATTTCAAAATCTCAATTTTTTTATGCGGTAGATTTCCCTACTCCAACAGTATTCAACTAGTGTGATGGGTTGTTGGCCAATATGAAGAGGAAACTGACCCAAGGTAAGCAGGGAAACTTGAAGCAGTTCGGCTTCAATTCGATTTTGGTCACTTTCTTTCTACAGTGTGTGCCCCTATTTTAATATTAGTAGAAATAGGTGTTGGACCCTGCTCCACAAGATCTGAGGTTAGCCAAATGGAGTTAACTCATGCCTCGAGGAGGAGGGGGGCAGCGGATGCATTTCCTTCTAAAGTTTTTTAATTGGTTTTGTCGCCAACTAATCGTTGTGGATGACTATTCCTATGCAGGCACAGATTTTGAATGGGATCCAGATCTACCTCTGCCACCGAGTGAACAGTGGATTGACGCAAGTAAAACTTGTTTTTTGGATTTTTCAAATTTTATGAGTTTTTTATTAAAGTGTATCTGAGATTTAACTTGTGATAAATGTGTAGATGTTGGACTAGAAATGCCTCCTACCATGTCACCAATAGCATGGAGAGTAGCATGTTAGATAGAGGATGCTCCATATGAGGAAGGAGTAGATCCCATGGTGGAGTTGGAATGAAATCTGTAAGTGATCACCCAAGGGATTCCAGAATATTCAAGTATAGATGACGTGCCACTGCGATATGAGAGGCATATAGTAGGAGTGTATGTGAGACTGCATTGGTTATTAAGACGAGTGATTAGAGCGGTCTCATGTTATCGAGAGCATCATGTGGGCAAATAACCTTTCTTGATGTTTTTGCATTGCTTTTGCACTGGAATGTGTTAATATGTGATAAAACCAAAATTTCTTTCTAGTAATCGAACACATAGATACATAAGCAAAATTTTCAAATTTCTTACTGAGTAATGATTATTCAATTGTAGCACAATGAGTTGTTAATCTAATTTAACAACTAAATTCCTAATGCCAAGAGCAACTTCTTCTGATACCAATTCGATGACTACATTGTATTCAGAAATATTATTAGTTGTCCATCCCAGGCAAATACCTTGTAAATCGATGAACTCACCATCAGGGGCAAAGAGTGCCCAAGCTATGGAAGGCAAATTCTGTGTGCTACGACAAGAACCATCAGCAAAACCAACATAATGGTTTGACGACATCTGCAAACCAAGTGGAACACAAGGTAAGCAAAAAAACATGTCTACAAAGTAAATAATCACACCAAAAAATCAAAACTGCACACCAATGAATTTACACACTAATGTACAAAAGTGATTACAGGGAACTCACGCATAATACTTTTTTAGATATAACCCATTTCAGGTTTGTGATAATGTATTACCTTCGTAGTCAACTAGCTCATAGGCGCCTTTTTTAAAGACATGTTTTACAGTATATTGCCCATGCCACATAGGTTTGAACTTCCCAACTCCCAACTTATCATTGGCTTGATCATACAGGGGGACCAAGTCGCCTTCAGCAAAAATGCGTGGAGAAACAATTTGATCAAAATAGTTTTTAACTTGTTTTTTTTGTGCTTCGATCACCATCACAGCTATACAATGGGTCTCATTGAGCCTCTCAACATAAAGTGACCGCTCCTCTTCAAGCAAGGTATCAGGAAGTAGTTCGATAGCTAATTTCAACGAAGGGACTTCACACTCAATCAGGAGTGTTGCATCTAAACCATAAACCGACTAGAATGTAGTGAAACCAGTGGTTGTCTTAGCCAAATTCTCGTAAGCCCAAAGAGCCGAGAATAGCATGAGATGCCAATCCTTTTTATGCTTCCCAATGGTTCATTGAAGCATAATAATTAAAACTTTGTTAATTTATTCAACTTGGCCATTAGCTTGTGGATAGTAAATAATTGAGCTATCATGGTGAAGACCCAACTTAGCAGTCAGTTTTTCCATCATGTACTAACGAAAATGTGATATGTGATCAGTGACAATAGCTTGAGGGATGCCAAAATGGGCTATGGTATGGTTAAAGAGGAACCTAGTAGCTATGATACCATCATCATTATATGTGCACATCGCCACAGCCCATTTAGTGAAGTAGTCGACGACGACGATGATATATCCATGCCCCTGTTCGAGCGAGGATTACATGTCATGAAATCTATGCCTCATTTAGAAATGGGCCAATGGTAACGACTGGGTGTAAGAACGTTGGCGGAGCTCACTATTTGTGGTTATAATCTGACATTCATGGAAATTCTGAATGGCCAAAATACAATCCTTGAAAATGGAAGGCCGGAAATAATCGGCGTGAAGGATATTCTAAGCATTGGCATAGCCTGACATGTGACCACCACATGCCCTAGAGTGGCAGTCATTCAAGACTCTTTCATCCTCTTCAAGTGTTAGACATATGCGAAGAATAGAATCAACACCAACTCTATATAATGTATCACCAATAATTCGATAAGGTTGATATTGATGCCAAATGCGTCGTCGATTAGATCGAGACAACTCAGATCAAAAGGTTTTGGTCTAAAGATAAAATATGATATCTCCATAGCATGGGTAGAGTGCTAATTAGAAACAAAGGTTCATCAGGAATCTGCTCAGTAAAATCGATGGAAGTGTTTGCAGAAGGAAGGGCGCAAATCAATTCGGAAAAAATAAGTTATTTCTTTGATTTGGTGGCAGTAAACTCCAAATCAAAGTATTTCTGGATAACAATCCATTGAGAGTATTTTCCCCCAAGCAATTGACGAGTCAAAATATAAGTCATGGGGTTGTAGTAAGAAAGCACGGTGGTCTTCCGTAGAAGAATGTAGTGACAAAATCATTGAACAACATGTACTGTTGCCAAGGCAATTTTCTCGACATGAGCATATCGAGTTTCAATGTCAATGAGATTTTGACTTAAATAATAAACCACGTGTTCACTACCATCATCACCATTCTAGACCAATACCATAGCAATGGTACTATCAGTTGCGGCCAAGGAGAGGAAATAATCGCAGCGATAGTCGGGGGATGCAATAAAGGAACATTGACGAGCGTGTTCTTTAAGGCATCAAAGGATTGTTGGGAAATTTTGTCACAAAGGAATGGGATCCCCTTTTTGAGAAAGTGAGTAAATCCTTTTACGAGTTCAGCATAGTTAGGGACAAAGCGATGAAGAAAATTATCCTTTCCTTGCAAACTTTCCAATTGATGTAGTGACGTAGGAGGGGGCAAATTTACAATAGCCTCAACTTTCAGAGGATCTATTCGGATACATTCTTGGGGTACAACAAAACCTAAATGTCAACCATATTCTACGCAAAAGACACACTTATTTAGGTTAAGACGAATATTATAGCGTCGACAACGCAAAAAGATGGCTCTAAGGTGGTTCGGATGGTCACGACGCTTAGCGGAATGAGTTGGTAAGTCGTCTAGAAAAGGTTGAAAAATGTGCGTAATATCATGAAAAGAATATGGCATTTCTCTTTGAAAGATAGCACCATCGTTTTTCAAGGCGAAAGGGAGATACTAATTGGCAAAAGTCCCCCATGGACTCATGAAGTTTGTCTTGTGTTGATAAGCAGGTAATATATTGATCTAGTTATAACCAGAAAAGCCATCCATAAAAGAGAAAATCTCACTCCTAGCACAGTCATCAATGATTTGATCAATAAACGGAGTGGGATAGTTATCTTTTGAGCATGCGCGATTGATGTCACGGTAATCAACAGAAACTTGGATTATGCCCTAATTTTTAGTAACATGTGCAATGTTAGAAACTCAATATGTCAATGGAATAGGGTAAATAAAACCATCGTTTATAAGTTTTTCAACATCTGCCTTAATAGCTGCAGCCTTCCTAGGATGCTCGAGATGGAGTCGTTGGCGAATGGGCTTCACATCAGGATACGTGAGTATTTCATGCACCACAATAGCAGGATCAATACCAGGCATTTCCTCATATAACCAAGCAAAGACATCATGAAATTCTTTGAAAAGATCAGTGTAAACCTTGATCTCATCAGGAGAACAAGAAACCCCAATGTGGATGTTCTCAACAATTCTTGGTTTAATGGAAATGTCGACTAACCTAGTTGTAGTAATATTTCCCATATTACCTTTAGATAAGACTTCGTGCACCAAAACAGGTGTTTGAAGGGGATGTGTCAGGTTATGAGAAATGAAAGCTTCAAGATATGAAGGAATCTCACTTAGGCGTGGAAGAAATGCGGAACAATGATGAATATCGTTCCAAGGAGTTTCGTCAAGAGACATAACCTCAACAATACTCTCGTCAATGGGGAATATCTCATTAAAAGTATCCAGGGAATCCCAAGAACCAAGCCAAGGAGATTGCGAATAGGTATCTAGGTTCATACTGAGAATAGCATGACTTTTTTAAGTAGTCATTGAAGCCGAGACAATTTCATTATAAGCCTTTTACAAAGGGCTTAGCAGCATAGCGTCACCAAATGAATCAATCTAATCTGGAGAAGGAATAATCCATGGATCTGTAGAAATAGACATCAAATTGATCGAGGTGACATGCGGAGGTGGGAGAGAAAAAGTTCCCATTAAAGAAAAATATTTGAAAAGACCTACCTTGACACTCTCATATGGAATATCAGTATTTCCCACATACGGGACATTGTCATTTGAGGCACCAGAAGAGAAAAAAGATAATTAACCGACGGTGACAATTTTTCCTTCACGAGGAAAACGGAGCACCCGAAACAAAGAGGAAACCACACAAAACATGGCATGGGTCCAACTTCACCTAGGTATAAGGTTGTAATTTAGATTTTCATCTACAACTTCCACTTCTAGCTTGATAGTCTTCCCTTCCAAATTGATGGGAAAATTTGTGAGAATACCATAAGGAAGGGAGCCTCTACCATCAAAGGCTTCCAATGTGTTCAAGCAGTGGTTAACAGGTGGAGAGCCAATAGCTTTCCAACATGAAAAAGACATGATGCAAGTGGAAGCACCTTCATCAATGACAATCCGATGGATCGTCTTTCCTTTTATAATAACTTGAATAAAAAAGGCAATTTGATGAGGAAGACAAGGAACATGGTTTTCGAGATCGAAGGTAATCAAACTAGAATCAATAGGATCAATGGCTCATATAGTAGACAATAATGACTTCTATTGCCTTGGACATGTTTGGAGAACTTCCAAAGAAGACATCACCGAAGGCGCTTGAGCTAGATCTTCGACAATACTGTAATGTTGAGTAGCTCTAGCATTCGGATTATAGGATGTTTTTCAAAGCACACCTTTGGGAGGTGTTCAGAGAACGAATTCATTATTAGGTCTCTCAATATGGAGATGACTAGAACTAGGTAGAGTAGAAGTAGAAGGCACATTAGTGGCTTCTTTCTCCATCGTCTACTTTTGAGGGGTTTGATAATCTTTTGATCGAGTAACGACAGAGATAAGCAATGAACCCATCATCATGTAAACTTGAGAACCAGATGAGGCAAAGGATTGTGGTTGGTCTACCAATTGAGTTTGCTAAGATGGAAATGGCTCTTTCAAAATAGCCAGAGTCCCTTTTAATAAATGACTAACTTCAGTGCGTCGGGGACAATCCTTGGTATAATGGTCTTCCTCACAATTGAGGCAAGAATATTTCGGCATTTTTTTTTTATGCATCATCTGCAAATGACTTCAGAGGATCCTATTTTGAGGTATTAGATTTTTCTTTACCTTTACCATTTTCATTACTTTTCAAGGCTTTATCTACTATAATAGAATGGATGGAATTGACCTTGGAGGTTTTACTAGGATTCGACAGATTTTTCAAAGGGTGACTAGAAGCAGTGCCTAAAACAGAATTTTTCTTCGAAGAAGTTTTGGTAAAAGTTAGAGACGCTTATAAAATTATACCATCAACAGGTGGTACATTGGGAGACTTTGAAGATGTCGAATCTGAATATGGTCTTGGAGCATCAAGCAACATTTCATATAGCGTGCCAGACTGGGAATAGACTAAGTCCAAATATTGGGCATAGGAAATAGCTTGGTCCTCAGTAACATATCCATCCATCGCTATATCTTTAGCAAGTTTTCTTACAAATGATTTGGTGAACCATTCAGTTAACAACTCATTAGGAATTTCAAATTTGATGAGGTGACATTGATGTATCCATTCATGGATGTGTTTGCAAATATGGTTCGTCGTATCTTGCTTCAGAGAGGTAAAAAAATGAGTACTAATTTCATACTGAACTGGCAACCAGGAGTGGGTGAGGAAGGCCATATCCAAACAATTAAAGTCTACATAGGTACCTCAAGGCAACTCGATATACCACTTTGCGGCAGCACCAGTCAAGGTTTTTTGAGAGAGGTGGAGAGGAATAGAATCGTCAACGTAAGAATTGGAAGAACACCATAAGTGATATGTCATTACATGAGCTTGAAGGTCCTCTTTAGGTTTTCCTTCAAACCTGGGGTAATCGCTTGGAATTTTAGTAGTAACTGGAGGCAAGTAAGGTGAATGAAGAATGGGATCACTAGTAAGCCTCAAGACATCGAGGAGTTCCAAGGTAGCTAAAAATGGCAATTGCATATTAAAAGGCATATAAGGCATTTGAGGAGGCCCAATCTGTGGGTTCTTGTCTTTTTGGTAGGGATTTTTCCCCTGAAGTGGAGGATTTTGACCCTAGGAGATTTGATTGTTCCCCTAATGAGGGGTACCTTGACCATAAGGTGGATTCTTTCCAGGGTAGGGTTGATACTGACCTGCCAGAGGCCGTTGGTAACTACTATGTGCGGCATATGGATTGTAAGGTTGTTGCACCTTCTGATGCTAGATATGAAGTGATTGGCCCTATTGTTGTAGAGGTTGACCTTGTTGATATATTGGTTGAGCTTGCTGCTAAAAGGGTTGAACTTTCCGTTGCAAAGGTTGGCCTTGCGAATACAAGGGTTGGTTGGGTTGTTGAACAAACTATGTTTGTTGTTGCAAAGGTTTTTGATACTACTACAAAGGTTTCCCCTAATGTTGTAACGATTTTTGGACATTTCCTTGAGGGATTCCCTGTGGGTATTGGTAAGTTCCAAATGGGATTTGACCATATGCACCGGGAATAACAGTTTGACTAGGATGCACATGAGGACCTGCTTGTGGAATATAGGGTGGATTTTGCAGTTCTTGTGAACAATATGGAACATAATACTGTTGGAGTGATATCTGGGCCATGTAAGGCTATTGATAATGGATATTACTTGCCCCGAATGAACCAACGGGATAAGGAATACCACTAGGATTAGGTTGACTGACTCCAACCATGTAAGGTTGTGATCCACTAACATAGGTTACACCTGACATAAGAGGAATGCACTAAAATGCCTCAAAATAAAAATGCCTAAAATAAAAAGCCCTAACTGTGAAGTGGTAGAGGGAGTTAAACCCTAAGGTGAAAAGTTGTAATCACATAAGAAAGAAGAAGTAAGGGTTTAAGGTAAGTATTGAAGTTTTTTTTTTCTCTAAATTTTAATTAAATCTAAATAGAGATAGAGATTGCAAAAAAAAATTATTAGTAAAACCGATAGTAAAATTTTTACCATGTAGGCTTTTTATTTTTTTCTAAATTTTAATTAAATCTAACAGAAATTGTAAAAAAAAAAATATTAGTAAAATCAACAGTAAAATTTAAAAATTTTACTATGCATGGTTTTGAGTAAATCACCATACCTTTCAAATTTTGATCTTCTGAAAAGTTTGGTTGTTCCAAAGTATTATGTTGCTCCATGATACTCCCAGTATGTCTCCCTTGCAAATCTCTCCCTATAAATTTTGGAAAAGATAATGAAATAGTGAATAGCTTCATACTAGTTATAAGACTTTATGAAAATAGATTTTAAAAAATAAATTATGACTCATTTTTCAATTTGAAAAAAATAAAATCATGCCCCCTATTTTTTCAGTTTTTCGAAACATTGATGTGTTTCATAGTAAAAAGCACTAGTAGTTTAATACTAACGCGCAGATAACTTATTGGTGCACTAAATTTTTTAACGCACCAAGATGATAGAATTCCTTTTTATTTTTGAAATCCTGGAAACTGGTGTAGTTATTATTTTAACGCATTGGAGTGGTTATTATTTAAATGCATCAGTCCGTTTAGTTTTACAAGAGCACCAATATGTTTTAAAATTTATCCAAATTTTATTTGCTCATAAATGGCATATCCATCGCAAATTTTCCTTTAGGATGTATCCACATGTGCTACATTAGTTCATAGTATACATTTTCCGCTTAAAGATGCCTTATTCTTGAAAACTGGTTTGAAAACTATATTGAAATTTAGATTGTTGCTATATGGTTCTTGAAATTAATTATAGCTATGTACACAAATTTATTACTGATTTTTCTCATTGTAGGGAGAAAATCTCATAATATGAAGTGGTGAATTCTTCAAATTCTAGTTCGTTCCATATTTCTCAAAGTCCTTCGTAGAGTTCTCCCTTTCCATCTCCAATAAATTTAGTTTTTATTTATATTTTGATTATCTAATTGAATTTTTTTTATCCATGTCTATTTTAATAAAAATGTATCCAAATTTGCAAGATCCTGATTCATAATCAAGTTTAGATGCAGAAAATATTCCACCAGTTCAAAAACATTGAAATCTCTTATTAGGAGTAGCATACTGTAAGCAGTTGGTAGATGAAAATGGACTGTCACTTTACCCTACCAATTGTAGCATGTCATCTTCCAGCCACAATCATGGGTCACCAATGGTAATAATTGTTCGAAAAAATGTAATTTCAACAAACCAATTGTGTTGTGATTGCTAATATCATTGATGTACTAATGTTCATTACTTTTTCAAATTTGGATTCTAGTGATGATGAGCAACCCACCTACCATATTCTGATGCACCCCACTACAATTTAAAAACAATTTAGGGTTCATAAAGATAAAAACTTAGAGAGGAAGCATACTGAGAATAAATGAATCAACCACCTATTCAATTCCTACTATGTCTAAATTCACCATTTAGAAATGACTACAAAAATAGTAGTTCTTCATCATAGGTTGGCAGTGGAGACAATCAAATAAAGGTTGGTATTGATCATTACTTATGGGATATGAATTCAATGGAGAAAATATTGTTAGATTCATTACACAACGATGAGTTATGGGATGATGCTCATATCATTGATACCTTTTTCGAAACCCTGAAATTTTCTTCCACTACCCATTCCTTTGGACCTGGCGGCCATTCAAATTATACCCAACTCGAGACAACGATGTTACTATATAACTTGAAAGCAAATATTGGCATGTCGAATGCATGTTTATTGGAAATATTGAGGTAATTGACCATGACCAAGTCCCTTATATTTTTAGAAATCTTGTTGCACACTCAAAATTAAAAATGGTCGATTTTATGGATGTTATATATTGACATTTACATTTATATTTCCCACCAATTTCAGGTTATTTAAAGATAAGGTTATTTCAAATGATAATGTCTTTCCCAATAGCCACAAATAAGCAAAGCAGTGGATGAAATGTTGGGTGTTGAGTACATATCATATCATGTATGTCCAAATGATTGTATTCTATATAGAGGAGAATATGCAAAAAGAGATATGTCTGAAATGTGGACATGACAAGTACCATAAATAAATAAAAAGGGTAAGTCGCATGGTCCTCCTCGATATATTTAGGAACATGCCTATAATCCCAAGTTCTCAAAGGCTCTTTCATTGCAAATAATTATCTATGTTGCAAGGATGGCATGCCTCACACGAAAGTGAGTCAGGAGTTATGTGAAAACCAATAGATTCAATATCCATGAAGCATATAGAGAATACATGGCCCGAAAAATTTAAAGATGAAGTAAAAAGTCCACTACTTAGCATATCCATGGATTGTGTCAACCCATATTCCCTCCAAAACACAAACTATTATATTTGGCATGTAGTAGTAATCAATAACAATATTTCCCCATGGTTACCTGTGAAGAATGGACATATTATGTTGGCTCTCATAGTCCCTGGTAGAAGACAAGTGAAGAATATGGATGTCTACTTACAACTATTAGTAGATGAATTAAAGAAATTATGGGAAGGGATACATGTATACTATGTATCAAGGCCCATCACAACAAAGAGGAGTTTTAGGTTGTATGGCATATATTCTTACACCACACATTATTATTTAGGCTTAGGATTTTGCTCTAGTAACTTACATGTTTATTGATCTTGACACCTAATCTGAAAGGATTTGGATTTTTGTATAAATTATAAATAGCTTCAATTATGCATTAGAGAAAACCAAGAGACCTTGTAATTGGAATCCCAAGATTCTCTCCACTCATATATATATTCATGAACTGAGTAATTCACTAAACAATTCAATTCATGGAATTACCTCCTGGCCTAACATGGTATCAAAACCAACCCCCATTTTTAGCATTATTTTTTCTCAATAACTCGTGCATTCTCTACCATTATCCTTTGTCCCTCTACCAGAATTTGAAGTGTTGAGTTCTACATGTATTCGCTCTTACTAATCTTTGTGAAATGAACCTTCTCCTGTAAACTCTAGAAATTATGTGTTCAAGTAGATTGTTGAAATGTATGAAGTCGATTGTTGTTCTAAGTAATGTGTTGAAGACGTGTTTAATAGTCCTGAAGAACGTGTTGAACTCCTGGTGCATTGTTCATTTCCGCTGGGTTGGTTGATTGATGGACCATGCATGCCTATTATAAATTTGTTGCAACCGTCTTGTACTATGCACCAAAAATCCTTCCAATTTGCACAACAATTGATTGATTAACACTCGTGTTTGAGCCATGTTGGAGTGATGAGCAAGTGATAATCGTCGAACAGTGGGCATGGTGTTGCATTCTGCATTGACTATATTCAAATATTTGTGGCATTTGGTAAGTCATTTTTTAATGATCGAAATCCATTAACAACACATACATTGAAGTGTTTGATGGTTGACGACATAAGTTTTTTTATGGTCGATGGTATGGTGTCTAGTTGAATGCATATGTTCTTTGATATTTAAAAAAAAAAAACGTGACTAAATTCTTTAAGGACCGAATACCGTGACTAAAGTGTTTAACAAGTGATTAAACAAATTTTTGAAGGGTTGCGAGATAGCATATATGTGTGTGTTTGTTGCCTAATGCATTGAATTATTGCTTTTGCGTGGTGATATATAATAACATATAAGTGAATCAAATATCTTTTAATGGTTAAATTTCTTATGGTTATATGAATGGTGAAAGACCACACGTATATGAATATGTGTTGGTTATGTTTTTAATGGAAGAACATATAAATTAAAGTTTGGATATGGTTTGTACATTTGAAACCCTTAAGACCATTATATATATATATATATATGAGTTTTTTAAGAAGAGCTTGTGTTGAGATTTTGAAATTATTAAATGTATTAGAAGTTGGATGGTTTTTTATGTGAAAGGCATATCAATTTTATTATAGAGACATTTCATATTTGTGGTTATTCAGAGTACATAACAAATTTTATGATGCATTCACTAATATCCATTGTGGGATTTGTTCTCTCTGGCATAGAGAACTATCATGAGTGGTATAGGAAGATAAAACACACCTTCATTATCAATGAGTTGTGGGAAGGAGTTTGTGAAGGAGAAGGAGACAACGCACCAGAAATCCTACTTCATATAAGGAGCTTTCCATTTGGGAAAATAAGAACAGCAAAGCCTATACCTTGATTGCAGCATCAGCAAATGAAGAGGTGAGTTGTCATATTTCTCCATTTCCAAATTCCTTTGAATGCTTAAAGAATTTGAGGGAATTATATGATTCTCACTCTAAACTTGAATTTGTCCAATTGATAATTAAGTTGTTCAATCTTGAGTTGAAAAATTATGACCCTCTTACCTTGGCATTAGAAGTGAGATCCATTATGCATGACATAAAATCCATTGGTGTTGAGATAGATATTCCTCTCATAGATTATGTCAAGGCACTATATCCCACATATTCACATTATCTTGAGTCATTCCAAAAAAGTGGCAACCTTAAGCAATTATCCTTGACTCCCTTGAGAAGAATTTTGCTGAGAGAGAGAAGGATTTTGGGAAGAAGACAACTCCTCAGTGTTTTGATGAAACGGTGTGCCTTGTATAGAAAAATAAGAATCATGCACAAGATTCTTCTACAGGAAGAGGTGGACGAAGAGTAAGAGGAAGCAATAATTTTAGAGACAGGGAGGTAGACATTTCCAAGGATAAGGGTCTGATATTCATTGCATAAGATGCAATAGATATGGACATGATGCTTCCACATGTAAGCTGCCTTGGATCAGAATTGAGCAGGAAAGAAATGAAGGAAAAGGTAAAACACCTTAAAAATTAAAAGGTAAAGCACCTGAGTCTTATGTTGTGGCACATTGCAACATTGAAGTAATTGAAGACTTATTCAATGCTTCGCTTGCTTCATGGAAGGCTGATTGGTTGCCTTATTCAGGAGCAACTTGTCACATGAATTTCAAGAGAGATGTATTTGAAAAATTCACTGGAAATGTTGATGGAATAGTATACTTTGCAGACAAGTCAAAACTCAAACCATCGGGGCTTCGCACCAACAGGCTCAAACTACCTGGTCTTGTAGAATTTCTTTTACATGATGTTCTATACCTCCTGGAGTTGTTCGCAGCAATGACACTTCATTTATATATTTGATGGAAAATTTGAGGTCAGAAAAGAATCATATCACTCACTTGTCATGACAGGGATAAGAGAATAAAGACTTCTAAAGTTGCAAGGAACCTCTTCTCGTGCACAAAAGTTTTCATAAAGTTCTCATTATGATGAAGGTACATTTCCATCAAGTCTTTTATGGCATGCTAGATTTGGACACTTGAACTATGACAACCTTTGTCTGTTGAAGAAAAATGGTGTTACTGGTTTGCCTACACTTCCTAGGAAACTTAAGCAATGTGATGCTTATATCCTAGGAAAGCACAACAAATAGATTTTCATGATTCTCATTCCAGACCACATAGAAAAATTGAACTCATTCATTCTAATTTATGTGTCCCAATTCCTATTCCTTCTGCAAATGGTAGTCAATAAATGATGACATTTATTAAAGACTACACCAGAATGTGTTGGGTTTATTGATTGAAGCGCAATTCTGAAGCTTTTGAAAGATTCAAGAAATTTCATGCATGGATTGAAAATGATGCACAATATCATATTGGCTCTATTTTCACTGATAATGGAAAAGAATACACTTCAAATGAATTTGAAAACTATCTTTGTGAGCATGGAATCAAACATCAAACAATTGTGCCTTATAATCCCCAATAGAATGGAATCACTAAAAGAATGAATAAGACAATCTTAAATATGGTACATTCCACGCTGTTTCCCAAGAATGTTAAACCAATGTTTTGGGCTGATGCAGTTCTATGTGCTGTGTATATAAAGAATAGGTGTACATCTAATTCTATCAAAAACAAGACTCCCTATGAAATGTAGTATGGCCACATTCCTTCGGTGAGGCATCCCAGGATTTTTGGTTCCACCTGTTATGCCTTGATACCTAAGGAACAAAGAAACAAATTCAATGCAAGGAGTCGCAAGTGTATCTTCTTGGGGTACTCAAATACCTCCAAAACATACCATCTCTATGATGAAGTCAATAAGAAGTTTATAGTACCTAGAGATGTGATATTTCTTAAATCTCCAAGACTGAAAATGTTGTTGAGCACAGCTTGGTCACTTGGATAGACTCAGACATGAAAAATCCTTTCAATAGTTCGATAATGAGATTCCATATCTTGAAGGGGGAATTCCTATAATGGATCAATCTATGGAATATTCTTATGAAGCACTCTCTCCCCCACATGAAGCTCCAACCACCGATGACACTTTGAGTGATGTGATTGTCAGAATTGGGAGACCACATCTTGATTCAGACCCATCTCAGTCAACTGAGAAGCCTGGGACATCTCAAAAAGTGCCTCCAAAATTTCTAACAAAGATACTTGAAAGTGTTCATCCTGGTGAGGTTGGAAAGACAGGAATTAGAAGCTCAAATAGACAAAATGGAGGAAATGTAGATAATCTTGATTCACCATTTGATATGGATGTTTCTTATGATTGTGAATTGAATTTGTCTACATATTTTGAACCAAATTCCTTGAAATAAGCCACTTCTCATGATAAATGGAAAGAAGTGATGTAGAAATAATATGATGCTTTGATAAAAAATGGCACCTGGAATTTGGTTGATACTCCATTACGAACCGAACTGTTAGGCTACAATTGGGTCTTCAAGAACAAGTATAAAATAGATGGCTCGCTTGAAAAGCACAACGCCAGGCTTGTGGAAGAAGGTTTTGCATAGAAGGAAGGGGTAGACTATGATGAAAGTTTTCCCCCACAACAAAATGGGCTACCATTTGGACAATCTTTGCCTTGGCAACTCAGAACGGTTGGAAAGTCCATCAAATGGATGTAAAAATTAGTTTTATGAATGGAGATCTAAAAGAGAATGTTTTTATGTTCCAATCAAAAGGATTTTTTTTTAAGGGTCAAGAACACAAAGTATGCAAGCTTGTAAAATCCTTGTATGGCCTCAAGCAAGCACCACGAGCCTGGTACGAGAAGTTAACTAAGCATCTTCTGAAACTCAATTTCAAACATTATGATCTTGATGGCGCAACTTTGTTTTTCAAGAAAGTTAGAAAAAAAGTTGTATATCTTGTGGTGTATGTAGATGATATTTTGATGACAAGGAACATTGAGAGTTACATTTCATCCATAAATAATTTAGGAAAAGTTTTGAAATGGCATATTTGGACTATGTTCACTACTATCTTGGTATTGAAGTAACTCAACATCCGAAGTTTATATTCCTCTCTCAGAAGAAGTATATTGGAGATCTATTAAATATGTTTGGCATGGTTGAGTGAAATCCTTTTACTCCAATGAAACAGAACTTAAAGCTCACATCCACCAAAGGAAAAGAATTTGAGGATCCAACAAAGTATAGATAGCTCGTAGGAAGTCTCAACTACCTGAATACGACCAAACCAAATATTTCATTTGTTGTTGGAATCCTCTCTGGGTTTATGCAAAAGCCTTGTGAGGTTCATTGGTTTGCTACAAAGAGTTCTAAAGTACATGAAGGGAACTCAATGTAGGTTTTAACCCCGTACAGAAATTACCTTCATACTAATTCTAAATCACAGGAAAAATAAAAATGCGAGAGCATAACACATAAAACACATATACACAGAGATTTCCCACTGGATCTCAAAACCGAGACTACCAACTTGATTTTTCATTATTCTTTCAATATTACAATACATATTTATACATGCTGAAGCATCCAATACCATGGACCGAAAAACCATCGCGTCCAAAACCATGGGCCGAAAACCATAGGTAGGTTCACCCAACCTAATATAGGGTCCAAAATTTTTTTTCTCGGGGCACTGCCCCGAACCTCGTAGAGGGGGGCTACCTGCCCCCCTCAAACCCCCCGGACAGGGGGGGATGCCGCCCCCCCTGTGACC
>APFE031682167.1:1161-17133 GCA_000404065.3 Pinus taeda | reverse complement strand
ATGTATGAGTCATATAAAAAGGATAGAGACTCCCGGCGAGGAGTATCATGTCTTGTTTGTAATCGAGCTCTGCTCTATTGGAGGTTGCCCCCTCGAAGAGGCCTGTGAACATTTCTCTCTGAGTAATAAAATCATTGCTATTCTGTGTTCTGGGTATATTTTCTTCGCATATTCTGTGTTCTGGGTATTTTTCTTGCATATTCTCTGTTCCGTATTGCTTTGCAGGTTAAGAAGCATAACAGTCCGAGAGATATATGATGCATCTAGTCATTACCCATGTGCTGAAGAGGATGCACTAAACATAGGGATTGGGTGCAGCAACTCAGTAATAATTTCTTTCTATACTTTTTTAACTTCATAATTCACCTTTGAATTGTAACATCTATAATTTATATTTTAATTATGTTCGAGTTATCACACACGTGACACTATGATTTTTCACTTTTTTATAGGTGCATTTGTTCTCATCTATATGGGCATATGGACATCAGTTTTTAGTGGAGGATGCCAATGATGGACACATGACACAAGACTGTGGAGTAGAAGTCGAGCTCAACCAATCTAGTGGTGCTAACCACCACGATGAAAACCTAATATAGGGTATTTTAGGTTGCGTCAAAAAGATACAAGAGATTATTGAAGTGGACTTCTCTTCATTCCAATGTATTATTTTAAGGTGCAAATGGTGGGACACCTTTGATGAGTTGATATCTATCAACTCTAGAAATATGTGGGGTGAAGCTAGGGATCCTTATGTTTTCCCCAGAAAATGCAACCAAGTGTTTTTTTTACCCATATGTGTTGAATAGGGATTGGTGGTTCGTATTAAGACATGACCCTAGATCAAAACATATTTTTGAGAACAACAACATTATCATAACGAGGGAGGAAGATAATAAGGGTGATGACAACGAACAGTGATATGTACTCATGTTATTTCATCTTTTATACTATTATTGTATGTCTATTTTTTCTTTATTTCACTAATTATATTTTTTTTTATTCGTCTTCTTGGAATTTTATATAATTGGTAAGATTCACAAATGTTTTTATATGATTTTTTTTCCAATGGAAATGTTTTTACACTTAAAATTAAGAATTTCCAATTGTGTAATTTATAATTTAAAAAATAAAATTTTGACATATTTGTTTAATTCTAAGTTTGTGATAAGTATAATTTGGATTTTGTGATAATTTGGTTTTCAACTTAATTGTTTGTTAATTTACATATTTTTACCATTGCTTTTGGAAATATTTAAATTATGCCCCTAATGTGGACTAAAACCACAATTAATGAAGTAATTTAAAATTTCGATAGCAATCAACTTACAAAATAATGACAAAAACAACAAATATAGGAAGATTGACATCTATAAAAATTTAGGGCCAATAGAATTTTTATGATTGGAGATCATAATTTTTTAATAATAACAATTTTTAGGGTAGAAGAATCTATTCAAAAAGACTAAATAGTACAATGGAAAATAACATTTATTCATATGTAATTTTTTTTTGAAAAGGAACCTAGTTAGAATGAGTATGGATGAACTATTTATACAATAGAAAATTCTTTATGGTAATTTTAAAATTATAGTTTCAACCATATTAAACTTTGTAATTTATAAAAATATATTTGCATTTTTTATTTAAAGTAATTCTTTTTGCATGTAATTCCATATATGTTTTTTTTTAATATAAGTTCACCAATATATAATCTATAATAAATATATATCATTGTTGGTAGGAAAATTTCCCTAAGGCAAGGGTTGAAAACCTCAACAAATCAAGATAAAATAATCAACAAAAATCACTCATACAAGCATGCCAAACATATGAACTACCAAACATGGACTTGGAAACATACCTGGAGGTCCTACGTTTGAAGACGCTCCCATAGAGTCCAAACCCTCTACTTCCTCCAAGATGTGAAAACTTGCAAATCAATCACATAAGAATATACATAATAGATAATGCATTGTGCATACATAGTAATATGTTAAAGCATCATATTTTTTTTTCCTTGGGGTAAAATCACAATTTTCTTTTAATTTGGAAAATTACATGTTGTAAATGTGAGTGACATATGTTGTATGTTGTAGCCATAACCTTCAAAATATATAGGTTTGTGCATAAATTACCCACTATGTGTATACAGTCACAGTTCTATAAATGTTTGTTCAAAAATACAAACAATTATATAGTGCATAAATAACTTATATGTACTAAAAAAAAAAAAAAAAAGCCCCAAGGAAAAGCTCAAATGGTCGAGTTCCGTTGCTAGTACCGCCCTCGCTAATGGGAGGTCAAGGGTCAAATCTCTCGACGCCCTTGGGGTCAGGCTTAGCAATAGAGAAAAGCCGACGAGCAGTTTCCTTCAGGGAACTGCCGTGATTCGTTCCTGTGGATGTAGCGGCCGCTCTGCCGTGAACCACCATTGAAAAAAAAAAATGTACTACAAAAAATACTGTAAAATTAGGGCCTAATGGCTCTCTGATGTAGTTGATCGATCTAGGGCCTATGATAATACTGCAAAAGCTTTGCCTCAATTTGTTCTTGTATTAACCATTGACCTTTGGGTTGGTTCAAGGCCTCCTTCGAAGGTTGATCTGCAATCTGGTTACGCTCCCTATAAATGGGAGACAAAAAATATGTTCAAAATGAGATTTCAGTTGCAAGGCATTATCCAGAATGTTCCTGAGAGAATGCACATGGCATGTAAATCTGCAGTTGAACCAATTTATGATGATTTTGGAATCCCCGAATATCTGAATTTGTCTATAGTCTTGTGCCAAGGCAAAATATAATAAGTGTCTAAGCAAGATGAGTTCTGGGAAGTTATTTGTGCCAGCAGCCAACCCCATGCAAATATGAAAAAAATGGCTGACTAATTGGTGAAGTAAGATACCCCCACCCCACATTCCTTTCCTTGAGCAGATCCATCAAAATAGGCCCAAGGTTGATAATGGTTTATGGCTTTAGGTGTTATAGTAGGAATAGGTGGAGGGTGGTCATCATCGGGCACCTCATTAAATTTATTTATGATCCAAGCAATAACTAATGGAACCCGAATTTTCATGGAGGAGAGATCTTTTGACCATATGTTTTGAACGGTGGTGCAAAATAGGAAGAGATGCTCATTTGATTCCTCAGCCTGTTGGCAGACGGCACACCGGGTCAGACCATAGTGGGATCGCTTCATCAAGTTTATGCCAGTGAGTGTTTTATTCATAATGACATTCCACGTAAAGTGGTGGGTTCGTGGAGGCACCTTAAGTATCCAAAGAGATCTCTACCACCCCTCAAGAACAGGTGTCTTGTGCACAGCATGAATTGTGGGGTATCCTTCCTTGGGGAAGTATACTCCATGTGCTACAAATACCCACATGAGCTCATCTTCATCATTTGATATGCGGACATGTGATTTGAAAAATGCATTGATGTAACCCTCCCATTCTTGAAGTCACTGGTCAGGGATATCAAGTATGGCTGTTGATTTCCAAGCCTGTATGAAAATACTGGAGTTCTCAAAATCTGCCATATGTGCTATAGAGTTTATTCCCCTGTCATTTAGGAATTCAATAAGGGCCAGTGGGAGGTGATACATATTGCCACAGCTAGTCCATGGATATGAGCCAATGCAAATGGATGTACCAGCTTTAATGCACCAAGTGAGGCCATTCCTGGTGGTAGGAAGAGTGTGAACTACATCCCTCCAGCTAACTAAAATACCATGTCGATGCCAAGTAGGGAGACAAATCCATTCCATAATGTGAAGCAGCAAATTGTATTTATTTAGAATCACATTAGTCCACAGGCTTCTGGATTTTAGTAGAGCCATCCCAATTTGGAAACCAGAGCATGTGTGAAGGCTAGAATATCTTTGAGACCCCATCCCTCCATTTCTTTGGCAATGCAATACAACTCCATCTCACCTAGGCAAATGGCTTCCCCTCCTTGTGCCCATTCCATAGGAATTTGCAACAGAGTTTTTGGATTCTCGAAAGAATACCTTCAGGAATCCATGATAAGGACATCCTGTAAACCGGAGTGGCTTCTAATGCAGATTTAATAAGCACCAATCTCCCAGCTCTATATAAAATCATTGATTTCAATTTAGAAGTCTTTTCTCCACCTTAGTCACCATCCAGATCCAGTCTACTACTTTGTACCCATGGGATTTGATGCAGAACCCTAGGTATTTAAGTCCATCTTCCAATTGGTGACTTTGAAAGGGAAACTTCTGATATGCAAATCGAGTTTCCTGTAGATATCATGCCAAGAAAGTAATGGTAGACTTTGGCATGTTTATTTCCATCCCATTGGTAGCACTGAAAAGTAACATATATCATAGAAAGTAGTGAAGTCTAGGATGCCACCATTGTGGAAGATAAACACATCATCTGCGAATAGAAGATGAGATATTGTACACCAATCAATGATCTTAAGTCCCTGTAAACACCCTTCTCTTATTTCATGCAAAATCATCCTACTTAGGCCTTCCATAATAAGAAGAAAAAGTAATGGAGAGAGAGGGAAAGCTTGTTTGGGACCCCTCTCGTCATGGAAGAAATTGGAGGAAAACCCATTGATAAGAACACTAAAAGAGACAGAGGAAATACAGCACATGATCCATTGAATGAAAATGATAGGGGAACTTAGATGAGTGAGAAGCATTCTTAGATAGAGCAAGCTGACTTGCTCAAAGGCCTTGGAGAGGTCAATTTTGAGAATGGATCCTTCTTGAGTAGTACCAATGGCTTCATGAATCTCGTGGTTGTGTAGGCAGGCAATTGTTCATATGAGATATTGGCAGAGAGAATAGGCTTGATACGATTGGCAATGATTTTGGCAATAATATTGTATAAACAATTGCAGAGGGAGATGGGCCGAAAGTCATTGAAATATTGAGGATGTATATAAACATATAAACCATCATTCATAAGATGACAACATATATCAAGACCAAAACATGAGCTTCTTTATTGATAAACAATAATAAGTACAGGAAAGATACAACCTGATCCAGGCCAAAGGCATTAACGAAGCCTTCCTAAGAATCCGTCTAGTCTAAGCCATGAATACAACCTCTCTAAGAGGTGCAAGTAGATTCTAGATAAGGATGATGAGCATCTATACAAAGGAAGCCATGGTTTCTTAGAGACTGGGAGTGTAAGAGGCATGAGAAAATCATACTTGATCTGGGAGAAATAGAGTATAATGTTGATATACTTCTTCTTGTATGAATTAGGCCTACCAAAGGGGTGTATATATACCACCTCAAATTAGTTATTTCAGTTAGGCAATGGGCTCCTGTAGGTGGGCTCTTAGTAAAACTCGTAAACTCCACCCAAAAAATAACATTTTATTTTAATTTTTCATATTTTAAAAGGTGTATGTGGATATGATGTTATGGTACCCACATATGTACGTGGTTAATTATGGGCAGAGTCGTGTATGGAATTTGAGATACTATTTTTTAATATAAAGTCAAGTCTACATATGGAAAGGAATTGCCCAGGGCCATAAAAGAGCTTCAGGTCTATAGGAGTGTTGAATGATGTTATAATAGATGTCCCCTAAACAGTGTAAACTTTGAAACGGGAATTATAAACTCAAAATGGGAACTCTCGCCAGAAAAACCCGAAAAAACATCAAAAACAGTGCTAAAAACGAAAGTATGTAAACTGGAACGATGTTTTTTTTTAGGGTCAATTTTGAACATGTTTTAAAAATGGCAGTGAAAATGAAATTTGCATCAAAAAATACCTTGAAAACGAAAAAGCATTGATACTAGAACGACAATTTTTTCTTAGGGTCAATTTTCAACATTTTTAAAAAATGCTAGTAAAGTCAAATTTTTATGTGCAAAAAAGCAGTGGTTTATGAGGAAAAAAAAAACACTAATGTTTTTGGTAGAATAAATTTTTTCTTTCCTAAGTATAAATTCAACATGTTTTCAACCATAACATGGTAGATACAAAAGAAATTCGAATTTTTTCAACAATAAAATTAAAAAACCATGATATTATTAACAAATTACATGACCAAACAAAATATCATTATTTGTATATTGAATGAAACATACATTATATCTCTAATTTAATGTTGCATTGTAGATATTCTAAACAATAAAAATTATCATAATTAAAACATATAATCAAACAACATAAAAATGACTCATAACATCTGATTTAACACCATATGGAAATCAAAAATTTTGATTTCAAGATATGATGCGAACATCACTTACTTCAAATTCGACAATACTATTGCGTTGCAGAAGTCTGGAAGGATTTCATCACACCATAATGATTATTATAACCTTATTATAACCACTGGGCACACGGACACCCAGTAGTTATTTCAATCCATCTTAAAGTTCAAATAATTCACAATACTATTGCGTTGCGGAAGCCTCGAAGGATTCCATCACAGAATTTAACTATATTAATAAAGAGTTTAGTACAGATGTTGAGATTTTTATGCAGATGTTTATGTTTATATTGCCAATATACTAGCTAGTAGATTTGGAAGACCAAGCTGCATTTGTTAATATATGTAAACAAATACATTAAATGCGGAAGTAAATATATGCAAACAAATGTGAAAGTGCGAATTGCGGAGGTATTGTTGATGATGAAAATTTTTGGAAAAATGGGTGTCGAAATCATATGCTTACTCAACCTTTCGGATAAATCCTTCACCCATCGCACCTCTCGGTACCCTATCGACTTCTTTGTACTTCCACATTTCCGTGGATTTGGAAACTATTGTGAGGTTTTATCTCTGCGAATCAACTTCATTTTGGGTGTCACTGGGAAAGACAGTTCCTAGCTTTTGGGAAAATATGATCAAGAAGTTTATGTAAGTGAGATACTTTACTAATCATCATCTTAATTTTTGAAAGACATCCATGTTATTCTCATAGTCGCTCTATGGTCACACTAAATTAATTTCAATTTTTGTTGATATTTTCATTGTTTGCACTATACAAATCAATGCTATTTACTTGGTTTCCACCATATAAATTAATGGCAAAAGTTTGTCTATCAAATGTTCACTAGTGTAATAAACCACATAGTTTTATCAAACAAAGAGATTGACAGACTCTTTGGTTCGATGTGATAAATATGAGTGTTTCAATGCACGTCAAGGTTCAAATAAATTTTTCCACCATCTAAATAAATGGCGTGGGCACATGGGATGATTCTCAGAATAGCCCCAGCGGTATAAACCACGGAATGTCAACACTTGAAAAATGAATGCAGAATTTACATTTTCGTTAAGGTTTACATAATGTTAATAAAATCATAATTATAAATGTGATCTATTTTAACTTTTGAGCTTAAATCATATTTACAATTTCAGATGTCGCGAAGGTGTTAGGTTAATGGTCGCGTGTCAATTAACGTTGCAATTATGTTAACATTAATTTTCAATTAACGTGTACTCTCTATTCAAAATGGGAAAAAATATTTTGGAAAACTCTTTTACCATATTTCTTATCTCATGTATTATTCAAAATGGGAAAAATATTTTAGAAAACTCTTTTCCCATATTTCTTATCTCATGTTTTATTATTTTAAAATCAAATATTTACGAAAACCATTTTCCACGTTTTTTTTTTTATTGATTAATTTATTTATTTTAACTTTCATGAAAAATGGAGAAAACTATTACCATACACTTCGATTTCTATTTAATGCAAATTAAAACGATAAAACGGACCCACTACCATCTATCACATGGAAGTTTTGGTTCTACATGCTTAACCCAAATTTTCTGCAATGACCAAAAACTACATGGCCATTCCATAATTTATGTTGACAATAGTGAATCAATTGCTATGTATGTGTTGGATTAAGTAACATTTTGTAGAACTAAAAAAACCGTACTTGGTCATCCCATCGTATCCGGTGGCACTAAATGTCAGTTCTCTGTACGCCTAAGGATTGACATTCTGTAGTTTATATCGTTGGGGCGATTCTAAGAATCACAGGGTGGCGGGGCGATTCTCAAAATCGCCCCATGTGCCTACGCCATTTATTGAAATATCTAAAATAAACCTTTTTCCCTTTATACTATACCAAAAATAAACCTCTAAATGCCCAAAAGAAAATATCTAACATAAAGATATGCCACTTTAAATTTTATTTTTAACTTTCTCCAAACAAAAATTGTGTATTTGGGTATAAAAGTGAGTGAATAATATGAAAAGTATATTATCTAAGAATAGCCAAAACGGAAACATGGACAAAATTTTTTCGTCCAAACGATTTTTTTCGTTTTCTTAACTTCTTGGGCAAGACAAATCGACTTCTTTGCGGAAGTGGGTAGGTTAGCTAGCTCATAAGCTACCTGATATGATGGGTCAACAAATTAGGGCCTTGACCTTCAATATGTTCAAAAAAGACTGACAGGCCAAAAGAAACCAGTTGTTCGGTTATCAATTCTAGATCTGACACAAAATCAGTAGAGAACGGTTTATATGGTTGGGCACATGGGGGCAATTCTGAGAATCACGAGGTGGAAAGGCGATTCTCAGAATCGCCCCATGTGCCCAACGATATAAGCCTTGACCTTCAATATGTTCAAAAAATACTGACAGGCCAAAAGGAACCGGTTACTCGATTGTTGATTCTAGATCTGACACAAAATCAGTAGAGAATGGTTCATATCGTTGGGCACATGTGGCGATTCTGAGAATCGCGGGATGGCGGGGCGATTCTCAGAATCGCCCCATGTGCCCAGTGATATAAACCGTGGAATGTCAATCCTGCGGCGTACTGCGATTTTCAGAATCGCCCCATGTGTCCAGTGGTATAAACCATGGAATGCCAATCTTGAGGTGTACAGGTAACTAACATTTAGTGCCAGTGGATACGACAGGATGACCAAGTACGATTTTGTTCGTTATACAAAATGTTAACGAACAAAATGTTACTTAATCCAACTCATCCATAGAAAAATTACGGAATGGCCATGTAGGTTTACAATGGACATTTTACAGTAGATAACGTGATCTTCCTGTAACTATGCTAAAGTATGAAATATAATATGTCCATGATCAATACATCACACATTATGTTAAATTATGAAATATAATACGCCCATGATCACTACATCACACATTATGATCAAATATGAGATACGATATTTCCCAAAATCAGTGGAATGTCTGGCAGGTCTGCTTAGTGAAGCCAAAACGATTTTTCTCTGTGTCATATAGTATATAAAAATTTTGTTGCTGATAGTTTCCCAAGATCACAGCGGGTCCAAAATAAGCCTCTGAATTAAGAATCCTGGAGCTCAACATTTCCAAGCAAATAGAATCAGAACTGCCGAGATAAGTGAAATAGTTGGCAACAAGAAGCACCATGTCTGAGCCACCATTGAAATGGAATGCAAACTCAGGCAAAAGAACATTATCTACACCAGACACATTGCAACAGAGTCACATACTAGTTCTAGCTTCAACTTCACTAGCTCTTCTAAATCCAATCTGAGAAGCAAACGCAACAGTAATTTTTTCATAGATTTCTTCGTTAAAGAGAAAGAAAGTAGATCCCAAATCTATGATGGTTTTGTTAGAGTCGGTCTAGTCAGTCCTCCATCAGAGATCAAAACTCTTTATGCAATTCATTTTTAGGTGTCCCGCTCCATTCACTCAGCTACATTCTGCTAGGGGCATGCCATAATCTGACGGAAAAGGTCATGCTAGTCATTTCCCCTCATGTTTGGTTCCTGCTGACTCAAGTCTTTTGTCAATGATCACCAACGTCCATGACAGTCAAGGTATGGTCCTTTAATGGACAAAAGTCATTTTCAATCATTAGGTCTAGGGATTAATCAATTTGGTTTTCAAACAAAGCCATGTAGGCCAGAATGAGGCCCTCACACAGTTATGATTCAGAGAGTTTCATCGTCATGTGGATAGACTTCGACTCTTCTTCAAAACTCTGTTTTGAAGAAAAGTCAAACAGTGTCATTGATGATAAAATTTTCAAAAAAGTCGTCAGTTGATTTCTTCAGATGCAGTCATGGTTTCCATGGCCAAATGTCCTGTCGTGCAATCCCTGCAAAGAGTGCTAAAAATTTCATCATTTGAGCTACAATTTCAAAGGAAAAGTGAAAACCATTGTTGCTTTAAGTCAGTGAAAAAGTGTCAAAACATAACATTAGAAAAATGAGTTTTTGGAGAAGCAAAAATTTAACCCATCACTTCCAAGTCTTTATATACAAGTTTCCACCAAATCAGAGGCATTGTGCAAATCAAGTTCATTGGGAGACATTGCAAAGTGATTAGGAGTACATCGTGCGTGTTTGGAGCAAGTTGGAGGTGGTTTCTAGGAGCGTGGCGAATATACACAGGGGCGCGACGCAGACAAAGGGCGCGGTGCACACAGAGCCACCCTCAGTTCAATTTTTCAACGGGCACGACGCACACCTAGGGCGCAGCGCACTGGGTTTTTCGCGTGGCGCACAACCACAAAGGGCCAAAACAGTGCCAAATCACCTCAAATGTTTTGTGAAGCCCCTCAAATTGACATGTAGGCTCTATGACATGACTTGTTCATCAAAGTTTATAAATGATATGGTGGTTTATGGCGATGTTTGAATGCAACAAAACTCCTAAAATCAACCACAAGAAAACACCAAAAACCATGATGGCTAGGGTTGCAAAAGTGTGGTGTTAATGCCAAGGTTCAATTTCACCCATCATTTTTCCCTCACCTACCATTTTTCCCTATCCTCCCTTTCTCATTTTTCCTATTATCCCTAGCCTAAAATACTACCAAACCCTATCCCCTATCCCTCCACTCTTTTGTCAACATAACACCCCAAAACCCTACCTTGTCAAAACCCCAAAAACCCTACCCTATCAAATACCCAAACCCCCTATATATCCCTAAACAAACTTCTCCCCATAACCCCTATTCCTATCACATTATTCCCTTCCTAATACTTCCTTGTCCATTATTCCCCTTGGTGACAGATATCACAAGAGCACCCAACTTCACACCATCATCAAAGGGCAGCGTAAGTACAGTACACACAGTAGTCATGGCTTCACAACATTCATCAGAGTATGATATTGTGACACAAAGTGACTCATCCTCAGAAGATCAGGCTCCCAGGAGACATAACAAGAGTGGCAAACATGTTAGGGATGAGCCCACTACCCTCACTAAAT
Organism: Pinus taeda; assembly: GCA_000404065.3. Taxonomy (NCBI): domain Eukaryota; kingdom Viridiplantae; phylum Streptophyta; class Pinopsida; order Pinales; family Pinaceae; genus Pinus; species Pinus taeda. The sequence continues at coordinate 5,939 of APFE031682167.1, read as the reverse complement.
TACAAGCATGCCCTCTTGCCATGTCATGTTTCCAGCACCTAGCATGTTTTGAATTTTGTCAAAGGGTGGCTAATGTCAAAGTTCATCATGAGTTGGCCCTTCTTTTTGTACTTCACCTACATGGAGGTCAGTCTATCTTGGTCGGGATCACCTTCACCTTGACACCCGAAACTATCTCAGTGGCAGCAGGCATACCAAATGTTGGAGAACAGTGGCATAAGAAGAAGAAGGTGGATAGGCAACACTATGAGCCTTACATTAAGGCCAGATTCTTGAGTCAGCGCACAAGAGTCTTCCCATTCAGATATTTGAAGGATGAGTATGCTCCACTCATGAAATTGATCATGAAGTACTTCAGTTGTGAGGGGAGGTTCTCTCGACTATATGCCTATCACATCATGTTGCTCATGCACTTTACCAGGGTGAGGATGATGAACCTCCCATTTTTCATTTGCAGGAACATAGAGAGGATGAACACCTTCATGTAGCATAAGACCCCTCAACACAGCTTAACAATGTTTATCACTTTGCTCTTATCCAGATTTTGGTGGATCATCAGTTGGGATTGCAGGGCATTGCTTGGGAGGACTTCATCTCCCATGACCTCTTCAGCACAACACAGGTACTATCAGAGCTAGAGCATGAGATAGGTGGTCCCTCTCATCAGTATGAGCACCATGAGACCACGACTATGCCAGTATTCATGACATATCAAAGAGGCAGTAGGCACTTGTTTACAGTAGCAAAGCGAGTGTTATCTCCACCCGGGGTGGAAGGGGCCTTGCTTCCGGCATCGACTACATGGGTACAAGACAAGGGCAAGAGGCTCATGCATGATGAGGGGCCATCAGGTGAACAGGAGGTCGATTTCATCCTCATTCAGGATGATGATGCAGAGGTGGAGAATGCCCGACATAGGATGACTATTCAGGAGCAGAACACGGAGATCCAAGACTTGTCACTCAATGTGGAGAGGGCCAAATGGATGATCAAGTATCTGGAGAAGGGGAACAAACAACTTGAGGACCAGCATGAGATCATGGAGCTGCAAAACATCAGTGAGAATCGACAAGCTGCCCAACAAAGGAGGATCGAGCTCACTACCTTGGAGCAAGAGATCAACAATGACCGTGAGTCCTGGCTAGACCGGATCAACATACACTTGGAGAGACTGCTGGAGAAGGCCGATAGAGACAAAACCATACTGAGGAGGATGGTTTATCATTACAGGGCACGGAACATGAGTGCAAATGCCCGGATAAGGAGCTTGAAGGCCAAATTGAGCAAAGCAACAAAAGAGGAAAAAGAGCAAGATTGGCTTTGAATCTTTGCTAAAGCTTCTGTGACCCATCATAATCCCTCTTAGAGAACCTCCAGCCCAAATTTCAAGAAATTTGGGGCAATTTTGGTCACATGGTAATTTTTTGGTCAAAACATAGGTTTTTTCTCCCTGTTCGTAGGATTGGGAGCTCCAAATGACAAATGGCTTGCAGTTTTGGATTTAGCATGCAAAATCACGACTACTGGCACTCGAGCAAGAAATTTGGGCATGATTTGAGTCTCCAAGAGGTCAAACACACCCAAAACATGGCCTCTCTTCCCCTATTTTGACATACAGGAAGCAGTCTTGGGAGAATGAAGATTTGGAGGGGAAAATGAGCACCAAATTCAAAAATTCCACTTGGGTTGGAAAGTAGATAGGATAGGCTTTCCAACAAGAACACTTGGGCACATTTTGGACTCCTGCAAGTTCCTCAAAACAGGATCCAAAGTGGCATGGCGCATATAGGAAAAAAGGCCCAATTTACCTCTGGTTCGCGAAATTTCAATTCGCGACTTCTCCAAAGTGGGCCCGCTCATCTACACTTCAATTGTTCGGTACATAAGGTGGAATTTAAAGTATTTTCACTCCATCTTGGCTTTTATCCAAGTGGCAAAGGAAGGCAAACAGTCACCCAAGCCATTTGTCATGTTTGTAACGTTGCACCTGTAGCTAATGGTTGGCTTTCCACCTCCATTTTGTAATGATTCAAGTAACTCCCCAACCCTTGGGTGTTCTATCTTTTCATGGCACATTCTATATATTGTATGCAAACTATTTGCAAAGGGTTAGCTAGCTTGTAATTTCTGGGAGACTGTGGGAAAGAAACTTTGTTTCTTCATTGTATATTTTGACAAAGGATTAATGAAAGGCAGCGGCTCTGTTTCATGAGATTCATGTTGTTGTGAGTGTAGCAAATGTGTCTCTTATGTTTCATATGTATTTTTTTATGTTTCACAGTTCATTTCATATTCATTTCCAGTGAAATTTTCTAAGTTAGATAAGGTAGAATTCATTTTTATTGCTCTGCTTGTGGGAAAATTTCATGTTCAGTGTTCTTTCTTCTGTTGAAAAGGATTCATGTACTTATGACCTTTTCATCCTCCTAAGAAATCTCTCCATTCCGCATTATTTCAAACTAAATTGCTAGACTTTCCACTCGTCTTGCCTCACGAAGTAATCTGTGCCTTTGTATTAAATTCTCTGCTCATTGTTGTCCGTTGGTCCCATACCATCCCAGAAACTCAGTCATTCATAAAAATTACTTCTTGTATCCATATTTCACTTACTAGCCTAAGATCAATATTTCACAGTAATTCATCTCAGACCGTTTCGTTTATCTATTCACTGAGTGTGACTCGGAGAGAGCCCTCTCCTGTTCTGGTAGGGCTAGCTACCAAATTGAGCGTGGTTTGTGGTTACCCTAAATTTTGCCTTCCTTCAGCCTAAGGCAGATTTAGGTGCTAACATGTTCCGCCATTGCCTATGGTGTCGAATTTCAATAATTTAGAAGGCACCTTCAACCATTTTCCTCCAATACTGATCCCTATGAGACTAATATAATAGAATGAGTTGTAGCTAGAAGAAGGAGCTCTGGAATTGATTAGAAGGGGAGTCTAATTCAAAGACATTTCGTTGGGGAGCGCCTTGTCACCAAGAACTAATAGGCTCTTCTTGTTCTCTTCATCAAAGCGGTGGCTTTGGAGGCAATATGCAAAACTATTTGTGCCAATTATGTGTTGCTGACTCAGCTGGGAAGGCATAGACAGAGCGCTTCTGCCAAACCTTGCATACCATAAGGTTGATCTACTGAATTTATTAATATATTTTTTAAAGGTTTATTTTTGGTATAGTATAAAGGGAAAAAGGTTTATTTTAGATATTTCAATAAATGGTGTAGGCACATGGGGCAATTTTAAGAATCACCCACCACCCCGTGATTCGCAGAATCGCCCCAACGATATAAACTGCGGAATGTTAATCCTGAGGCGTACAGGCAACTGACATTTAGTGCTAGCGAATACGATGGGATAACCAAGTACGATTTTGTTCATTCTACAAAATGTTACTTAAGCCAACTCATACATAGCAATTGATCTGCTATTGTCGGCATAAATTACGGAATGGCCACCGTAGGTTTTGGTTATTGCGGAAAATTTGGATTAAGCATGTAGAACCAAAAGTTCCATGTGATAGATGGAAGTGGGTCCATTTTATCTTTCTAATTTGAATTAAATAGAAATCAAAGTGTATGGTAATAGTTTTCTCCATTTTTCCTAAAAGTTAAAATAAATAGACTAATCAATAAAAACAAAAACGTGGAAAATGGTTTCCGTAAATATTTGACTTTAAAATAATAAAATATGAGATAAGAAATATGGGAAAGGAGTTTTCTAAAATATTTTCTCCCATTTTGAATAGGAGAGTACACGTTAATTGAAAATTAATGTTAACATAACGTTAACTGACAAGCAACCATTAACCTAACGCCTTCACGGCATCTGAAATTGTAAATATGATTTAAGCTCAAAAGTTAAAATAGATCACATATATAATTATGATTTTATTTTTGTAAATCTTAACCAAAATGTAAATTCTGCGTTCATTTTTCAAGTGTTAACATTCCGCAGTTTATATCGTTGGGGCGATTATGAGAATCGCCCCATGTGCCCACGCCATTTATTTATATGGTGGAACAACTTATTTGAACCTTGAGGTGGATTGAAACACCCATACTTATCACATCGAGCCGAAGAGCCTATCAATCTCTTTGTTTGATAAACCTATGTGGTTTATTACACGAGTGAACATTTGTTAAATAGCGAAACTTTTTCCATTAATTTGTATGGGGAAACCAAGTAAATAGCATTGGTTATGTGTTCAATATTTGTATTATGTGATTTTCGAATTCATTTTTATGTTAATCATTATTTTTTGAAAAAAAATAATGATTATTATTATTTTTTGACATGAAATTCATAAAAAAATAAACTATTATTTAACCATTTTTAGTTAAAAAAATTCCTGTAAAAATTCTGATTTTGACATGTCATCTCTAGCAAAAAAATTACAAAAATTATCAAAACGTGTAGTTTTTTAGTTATATTTATGTTAAAAATGGTTTTTTTTGGGTCAATTGTTAAAAATTATTGTTTTTTAGAGACAATTATTTCAATTGGATTGAAATATTAATTAATGATGTATAACTATGTAGAATATCAAAAATTCAAAATATCAACCTTCTTCTTTAAATATGCAAACAATAAAAACCTCACTACAAAAAAAAAAATTAAATAAAAACAAGAAAATATGAAGAAGAAGACCACTTCAAAAATTATTAAAGTTAGAAAATTACTATTACATTTCATACATTAGAACATTTAAAGTAAAAAAATAGGTCTTTAAAAAAAATGGCCTAATGCAGAATTACCACTTTTTCAAATCAGTATGAAAATCA
>APFE031682149.1:13645-28246 GCA_000404065.3 Pinus taeda | reverse complement strand
TATGTGCCTTTTCTTTTCCATTGGCTTTTTCCTTTGATTTCCTATCTAGCACTACCTTTATTTCTTCCAAGGCCCCAGATTAAGCAGTTGGGAACCTTAGCTTCTCTGCCTAACTATTGATCTGCCAAGATTAAACAGTTTGGACAGACTTCTTTCTCTATTCTACAATAGAAAATTGAAACATGGCATCATCCAGATTAGACTGTTGGACCATCCATCAAAATTTAATAAACATGAAGGCATGTACCCACCTTGCCTTTCCTTGGAAATATGGGATCTTTGTATCAGCAAAGCAGAGCATATTTGGCATTTGAATTTGCCCATCATGAAATATGAAACCTATTGGTATAGGTATCCAACACTGACTTCACATCCATTTGGTAAAATTTCCACTTGTTTTGTGCTGCTATGGACAACACTGCTCTCAGGGTGTCCATTCTAGCAACTGATGCAAAAGTTTCCTCATAGTCTCTCCCATACTACTACTTATATCATTTGACAACAAGTCTTGCCTTGTGTCTTTCTATTTTGCCTTCAGCATTACTCTTGGTTTTTTAAATCCATTTTACTCCAATGACTTCTTTTCCTTTTAGTAGTTCAACCAAATCCCTTGTCTTGTTTCTTTCTATGGCATTGATCTCCTCATCCATAGCTTCTATCCATTTCCTATCCTTAATAGCATCTTCGAAATGAATAGGGCCATCAACATGACAATATAAAGCAAACAAAGAATTTAGACCTTCATTTGCTGCCTCTTATTCATAAATATCACTTAAATTTCTGAACTTCTTACCTCTTTCATTTGGTGTACAAGTGCTTGAAGAAGCACTTGAATTTCCTCCTTGTGGTGTGCTTGGAGAAGCACTTCCATTTCTCCTCAAGGATGTCTCTTGTTGTCCTTGTGTTGGCACTGCTGTTTGGGGATGTATTTCAGCCATCTCCTCATCATCTTCGTCATGAGACAAATAGTTTTTAATATTCACTGTTTTCTCTATGCTTCCATCCCAAGCTTCCTCCTCAATGAACTGAACATCTTTGTTCACAGAAAACTTCTTGGTAGATGGGATATACAACCTGTATGATTTGGATTCTTCACTGTATCCAATGAAAATACATTTCTCCCCTTTGCTGTCCAACTTCCTCCTTAGCTGATCTGGAATGTGTGCATAAGTCACACATCCAAAAACTTCCATGTGGGTGATTCCTTTCTTTCTCCCACTCCATGCTTCTTTCGGAACTCTGTTCATCACTGCTTTTGTATGGCATCTATTCAAAATGTACGCTGCATAGTGTATAGCTTCAGCCCAATACTCATTTGGCAAATTCTTTGCCTTCAACATACTCCTCGCCATATCCATGATTGTCCTGTTCTTCCTTTCAGCTACTTCATTTTGCTGCGGAGTGTTCCTAGTGGTAAACTATTTGTGAATTCCATTTTCTCTACAAAAACGCAGAAACTCCTTGGAGATATGCTCACCTCCTCTATCAGTCCTTAGAACTTTGATATGCAGCTCACTTTGGTTTTCTACAATTGCTTTGAAATTTCGAAAATTTTCAAACACTTCGCTTTTGTTCTTTAGGAAATAAACCCAGGTTTTTCTAGTAAAATTATCAATGAATGTTAGAAAATATTGGCTGCCTACTAGTGATGGAGCTTTCATCCGTCCACATAAATCTGAGTGGACAATCTCTAGGGGTGCCTTTGCACTTATGCTTTTCCCTGATGGAAAACTTTCTTTGTGTTGTTTCCCCAAGATACAACCTTCACAAAGGTTGTCTGGTTTCTCTATCAATGGTAATCCTCTTACCATTCCTTTTCTACTCAACAAGTTAATACCTCCAAAGCTGAGATGTCCAAATCTCAAGTGCCACAACCAATTTTCATCCTTTGGTACACTTTGGAAAGCCTCTTGTGTCACTGCTGCTATTACTTCTCTATTTTTAAAATCTGCCTTTATTCTGAGAGGGAACATCCTGTTCCTTGTCATCTTCACTTCAGCAATACATCTTTTTCTGGGTGCTCTATCCATGATGGTGCATACATCATTCACAAAGAAAACATTGTACCCCTTTTGAACAAGTTGTCCAATACTCAAGAGGCTACATTTCATTTTAGGAACATAATGAACTTCTGCTATGGTTTTCTTTTCATCTTTCTTTGTAAATATTTTAACTTCTCCTTTTCCCATAATAGAAATTTTACTATCAGTCCGAAGTGTGACTTGTGATTTCACATTTTGATCTAATTTAGAAAACAAGGCTATGTTTCCTGTCATATGATTGTTGCAACCAGAGTCTAGAAACCATATACCATCACTGTTTGTTTCAGCCATGTTACAAGCTAAAAGCACATTATGTTGGCTGATATTTTCTCTAGTGATATTTGCACTAGATCTATTATTCATATCATGCTGCTTCTTCCTACATTCATTGGCATAATTCCCATATTTTTTACAATAATAACATTGGACATTGGAATTATCATACCTTTGTCCTTGAGCATGATGTTGTCCACTTTGTTGACTGCTGCCTTGGCCTTGGTTCTGATTTGGATTGCTGCCTCTTCCTTGAGCATTTGCTGGACTGTTTCCTCCACTTCTATTTTGGCTTCTGCCTCTTCCTCTCTTGTTTCCTCTGCCTTTATCTCTTCCTCTTCCAAAGGACATCTGGGTCTTAAAAGCATGTTCTAAAGATGAGTTTTCATTCCTCCTCAACCTCTGCTCATGTGTTATCAGTGATGCATGAAGTTCAAAAACTGAAAAGTTTGACAGATCCTTTGTCTCTTCTATGGTGGTGACAATCACATCGAACTTTGAGGAGAGGATCCTCAATAGTTTATCCATAATCCTCCTTTCTTCAAGAATTCCTCCATGAGTCCTTATCTGTGTGACCAGACCAATTACATGTGTGAAGAATGAGTCAATATTGTCTGACTCCTTCATGCAAAGATTCTCAAAATCTCTCCTTAGCAACTATAGTTTTGTTGTCTTAACTTTCTCCATGCCTTGATACATTGTCCTGAGAGTTTGCCATGCTTATTTGGATGTCTTGGCTGCTGCTATCCTTGGAAACACACTCTCATGCACTGCTTGATACAAAAATACGAGGGCTTTGGAATCCTTCTTCTTATTGCTCTTCAATAGATCTTTTTCTGCCTGAGTTAATCTGTTAAACTCATTTTCATCTGCTAGTTCTTCAAACCAATATTTAACAAATTTCCATAGATCTTGTGAGGCAAACAGGGCTCTCATGGTTATTGCCCAATAGTCATAGTTTTTTGCATTAAACTATGGGAGCTAAGTATTAAACATACCCATGCTAGTGCTTGTGCTAGTGCTAGAGCTAGCCATTCTTGCACTCTTAACTATGCTTCTAATACTTGATTGTGTATTTAAAAATCACTGACTGTTTTCAATAGCAACACAGAAAACTAATCTGAGAAATACCTGGATCCTTTCTTCATTGTCTTCACTCCGCTGGAAAAGCTACTACAACAAAAAAAAACTTCTTCCTTCAGCTTCTTTGACACCTTCAAAGAGCATGGACAAGCTCTGATACCATGTTGGGAATTTTATATGCTAAATTCCAAAACAAAATCACTGAACAAAAAGTAATACTCTGTTTTTGCCACCGGATCTTTAGCACAGGGAAGCTTAAAATAGAAATTTTCAGAGTTTTTCACACACATAAAAATTTTATATCCATAATAAACCGCCTCATACAAACTTCATCCTCTTAAAAGAGGGATTCACCAAGAACTTCCAAAAAAAATTACTCTGTCTCATTTTTAGAGATTTTACACTACTATGTGTAAAAATTTATTTTACATTTACTGCTGTAAATAAAAATATTCACGTTGTTGGCTACAAACTCTCTGCATACATCATTTCTTTACACTGCTGTGTAATTTTCATTACATATTCACCAACAAAAGAAAACTTACATTACCTTTTTCACTGTTGTGTGAAAGATTTCATCATTCGCACTAATTTATGCTTCCCTTCTTCTCATTACATTTCAAAAATGTAACAACCATGAAACTAAAACATAACAATTGCATTTTTACTATGCCCATACTTCTGTAAAGAAAAAAACATTAAAATTTAAAATTTCTACCTACATTATACCAACATGAGTAAATATCATTAATTATTTTACTGCAGTAAATGGCGGTCAAACCCAAAACTTCACGTAATGTTCACGTGCAGGCCAACGTTGAATTCAATCGGACGAATGACTCTCACACAAAACAAACGAACTTTACGTCTCTAGAAAAAATGGTTTTGAAAAAGTACAAAGGACACCTGTCGAAAGGCGTACAGTATCACATCCCCTCCGGATAATACTACCTTTCAGTGAAAAGCGGTATGATAAGGTCTAGTGGTTTTGTGAATTAAATGCAGCACGACAGTTGAAATTAATATTTCAACAAGTATCATATATTCTCTCTGCATAACACATTACAGTGTTTGCATTTTTTTTTCATTTTCATGATAATCACTTTCTTTGGAGTTAGAGAAGTTGCCTTAGTTAATTACTCTAAATATGCAGAGTTGTGCTATGGTTATCACGTTGTTGTTCTTTGTAGGCCCGTTATGTGACGCTACTTGGATTATAGGCTTCAAACCATTCTCTATAAATAGCGATTTTCAAGATAATGCTACTCCTGTAGCTAGTTATCCATCAGTCGAGGAGAGGACTCTTGAAATTGAATGGTTTAGCAGAAGAGCATATCTTGAAAAGCATCATGGTTTAGCAGAAGAGCATATCTCGAAAATCATTTGTTGGAACTACTACACCTACATGCGGACTCTCAGTTAGAGCATTGGATTGCATGCAAGCTGACTCTTAGTTAGAGCATGCGACTACATGCAGCTACTACACATCTACATGTGGACTCTTAGTTAGAGCATGGGATTGCATGCAAGATTCCTCCTGCATGATTTACTCCTTGATTTTCTCCTTCTTTAACTCCGCAACTGACTAGTTATCTCCGAAACTTGTTGTAGGTGTTGAATCTTCTCATTGATCACCACTATAGTGCATTACCTTGGGATCCTCACCCAGTAATGCTATATCATGAGCATTGTAAATATTTTCTAATGAATCATTCTTTTCTTCTTTCGATTTTCCTTTAGTGTTTTTGCTTTTCACATCTGTGTGTTTAACCTTTACTAGCTAGATTCATCTGTGAAGGTTTCCTAACACATTTGCATGGTATCAGAGCCTACAGGTTGCTAGATAAAAGGTGCACCAGTACTTTATTTTGCAGGTGTTATAGCTCGGAGATTGAAGATTGACAGAAAAATGGAGTTTCCCAAAAGCATTGATCCTAACACCATACAACTATCACGAATGGAAGGACCAAATGGCTCGATACCTTCGTCAAAAAGGGTTGTACAGGATTACCATGGCTACATAAATGGAACCCACTTTAGCCGTAGAGAAATCCAAGTACCTCAATTGTATAGATGAGGCCCACGGATCCATATGCATGTGCATCTCTCCAGAGTTGCAATTTCATCTATCTGCATGCAATACTCCCAATGAGATTTGGAAAAAGGTTAAATATCTCTATGTGAAACAGGATGAGATGAAAGGACATATGCTTGAAGTGGAGCTGCTATCATTGGATCCACGGAACTATGGTAGAATTCAAGACTTCTTCACCAAATATAATGATCTATTGCTGCAACTCAAGGGTTGTGGAATTGACAAATCCAAGGAGGAGAGTCGCTAGATTCTCTCTATTATGTCAAAGCTCGGAACGGAATACTCCGTCTTTGTGTCTACATTTCATTTAGTAAGGCTCACAATAGGTAAATCCTACACTATGCCTTCTCTCAAAGAATTTATGGATTCCCTTAATTTTTAGCAAGATAAACTCATTGGCATGGGGAAAATCAAACCTCCAAAAGTGCATGCAGTTGCTATGCATGATAGCAGCCGCAATAAACATCACAGATCTGATTCAAGTCAGAAAAATCAGCAGCAAAAAGACAAGGGAAAAGCACATTGAAATCCAAAGAAGGAAGGGTACACCAAGCCCTTCAATGACTCCTCCGGCTCGAGAAATGAGAAACGAAAGAGAGGAAACAAATGCACCTACTGTCAAAGAGGATTCCATGCAGAATCCTCTTGCATGAAGAAACAAATTGACCAAATGGCAGAAATCCTTCAGAAGCACAACCTTGGGGATCACATCCCTCAGGGCGCCAAGAAGAAAACTGAGGATCCGCCACACGGGAGAGGTAATAACTTTCATGCTTTAGTTGCAATTAATTCTTCTCCTAATGCGTGGATTATAGATTCTGGTGCATCACATCATATGGCTACTGCAAAGGAATTCTATTCCTCTTTTGATGCATGCAAAGGACCTCCCATCCTCATGGGAGATGACTCACCTATTGAAGTCACCGGAAAAGGTAGAGTTGAACTTTTACATGGAAGCTTTGAAGATGTGCTTCATGTTCCAAAACTTTCAGTAAACCTTCTTTTCGTTTATCAGATCACTCATTTTGGCATCGGAAAGAGAGTGGAATTCACTCCAGATGTAGTAAACATATATCTACATAGCAGCGCCAAAATTGCAACTGGTGAGGTAAACAATGGAGCCAGACTGTATACATTTTTTGAATTTATTGAATCTGAATCCTCCTGATTGCTTACACATGTTGATGATAGTAGTAGGCTTTGGCACGAAAGATTTGGTCACTTAAATTATAGGTATATGCAGCAGGTAAGCAAGAATGAGATGTGGAAGGCTTGCCAAATATCAGTTTCTCCGAAGGAGTTTGTGAAGGATGTGTTCTTGGAAAACATCCCAGAGAAAAGTTTGACACGGGCAAGACTCACAGAGAATCCTCTCCTCTAGATCTGATCCATAGTGATCTCATGGGGCCCTTCCCTCATCCTTGCTCAACAAAGCAAAGTATGTGCTTACATTTATTGATGATTTCTCACGGTATACTTGGGTGTATCTTCTCAGGAAGAAATCAGAAGTTTTTGAGCACTTTGAAGATTTCAAAGCACTAGTTGAGACACAGTCAGAGAGAAGGATCAAAGCCCTCCATACAGACAATGGGGGGGAATATGTTAACACAACACTTCGGAACCTTTGCCTTCAGTCCGGCATATAGTTGCAGTACACAGTTCCATACACTTCGCAACAGAACGGAGTTACTGAGAGAAAGAACCTATCTCTCAAAGAGATGGCTTCCTGCATGCTGCATGCTAAGTCATTGCCTCATAAGCTATGGGCCGAAGCACTTAATTGTGCTAACTACATCTAGAATAGATCTCCTCATAGGTCGATTAAAGATCAAACCCCCTTTGAGGCTTGGAGCGACACTAAACCAGAGATCACTCACCTCCGTGTTTTCGGCTCTCGAGCATGGGCCTGGATCCCCTCTGAAAAGAGGAAAGATCTTGATCCACAGAGCACTGAGTGCATCTTTGTTGCATACCCTGACGGTGTGAAGGGATATTGACTCCTCATTCCCTCAACAGACAAGCTCATCATTGAGCGAAGTGTCAATTTTGAGAAAAGTCTCTCACATGCACCTCAGCTGCCGCATGCAGACACCTTTTATCTACCTCATGTCCGAGATGATGACTCAGTGCACTCAGAGGTATATATAGATCATGCAGATGCCGAGGAAGAGCATGCAGATGCAGAGACAGAGTCTTCAGATACAAATCTAGTTCATGCAAATGATGATCCACATTCAAGCCCAGATCGAGCTTCGAGCAGTGAATCATATTCTCCTGTCATAAATAAGAGAACAAGGAGCTTATGTGAGATATATGCACAAGACCAACCAGCTGCTAGAAATGGTCTTGTGGGGGATAATTCTGATCTGCAGAGGACTAGCTCAGGGTTTATTGAGCCTCCTCTTGCCCTCGTTTCCATTGAACCATCGCCCTCCTGGCATTGTCATTTGGTTCAGTCTTCTGATCCACAGTCTTATGCTGAGGCTGATTGGCATCCATCTTGGGAGTCTGCCATGGAGGAGGAGTATAACTCCCTCCTTGAGAACCAGACTTGGGATCTAGTCCCCTTTCCTTCAGGAAGGAAACTTGTCCGATGCAAATGGGCCTAGAGGACCAAGAGTGCTGCAGATGGGAAAATCAGCAGACGGAAAGCGAGGCTAGTAGCTAAAGGCTTCCAACAAGTGCATGGCATTGATTATGACGAGACTTTTGCTCCAGTAGCAAAGATGGATTCCATATGCCTTACACGTGCCATTGCAGCTGCCCAACGGTGGGAAGTACATCAGATGGATGTGAATAATGCCTTTCTTCATGGAGACCTATCTGAGGAGATCTACATGGAGCAACCACATGGTTTCATTCAGGATTCATCTTTGGTTTGCAGACTGAAGAAATCTCTCTATGGCCTTAAGCAGGCCCCGAGAGCTAGGTACGCGAAGATGGATTATTTTCTCTTATCACAAAACTTTGAAAGATGTAAGTCTGGTCCGAGTGCTTACATGCTTAGGACACACGATTCTCTTCTTATCTTAGTTTTGTATGTAGATGATCTCCTAATCACTGGCAGCTCAGCTTCAGCCATTGCTACAGTCAAGAGGGCCTTGCATGATAGGTTCTTGATGACGGACATGGGTCCATTACACTTCTTTCCTAGTCTTGAGATTAGCTAGGATGCCAGAGGCATCAAACTCTCTCAGGTTAAGTATGCAGGGGATCTCCTCGAGAGATTTCGCATGACTGACTGCAAGCGAGCACCGACCCCTTTTCTGTCTGGGGTTCGCCTTGAGGATGGAGGTGACTTTCCATTAGTTGACAGCACTCACTATTGACAGCTAGTGGGGAGCTTATTGTACCTCACCCACTCCAGACCAGATCTCTCATATGCAGTAGGGGCAGTTTCTAGATACATGCAGGAGCCGCATGAGCTACACTGGAATGCTACCAAGCGTATCCTCCGATATGTGCAGGGCACCATCACCTTCGGGATTCACTATGCAGCAGGCATTGCATTGAATCTCCTTGGCTTCACGGATTCTGATTGGGTGGGAGACATCATCGATCGCAAGTCCACCTCCGAATATTCCCTCAGTCTAGGATCTGGCCCTATCTATTGGTCGAGCAAGAAGCAGGCTGCTATTGCTCTCTCTTCAGCTGAGGCCGAGTACAGAGGAGTCATCAACATCACCATTCAGGATCTGTGGCTACAACACTTCCTCACTGAGTTGGGCATTCAGTTCCGCCAGCCCATTGTCATCTGGTGTGACAAGGAGAGCACTCTCAAATTTTTCAGGGATCCAGTACAGCGGCAACGGACAAAGCACATAGAGATCCATATGCACTACATCAGAGACTTAGTACATGATCGGGTCATTGATTTGCAGTTCTGTCCCCCAGCGGAACAGACTGCAGACAACTTCACCAAGACATTCACTCAGCAGAAGTTTCACTCTCTACGTGATCGTCTTGGAGTGAAGGACACAGTTGCTTAGCAACTGTCTTTTCTTCCTCTTTTCTTTTGATTATATTGTATTTTTAGGGGGGGGGGGTTTCCCATGAGGTTTTCCCTCTTTCCTCAATTTTAATACAAGTTGCACTGTATTTTGGGTGACCTTTGGCCTTAGTTGTGAGGGCCCATTTTCTATTTTTCCCCATAGTGGTGTTCGCGGGGGGTGTTGGAACTACTACACCTACATGCGGACTCTGAGTTAGAGGATTGGATTGCATGAACGCGGAATCTTAGTTAGAGCATGGGACTACATGCAACTACTACACATCTACATGCGGACTCTTAGTTAGAGCATGGGATTGCATGCAAGATTCCTCTTGCATGATTTACTCCTTGATTTGATCCTTCTTTAACTCTGCAACTCACTAGTTATCTCCGGAACTTGTTCTAGGTGTTGAGTCTTCTCATTGATCACCACTATAGTGCATTACCTTGGGATCTTCGCCAAGTAATGCTATATCATGAGCATTGTAAATATTTTCTAATGAATCATTCTTTTCTTCTTTCGATTTTCCTTTAGTGTTTTTGCTTTGCAAAGCTGTGTGTTCAACCTTTACTAACTAGATTCATCTGTGCAAGTTTTCTAACACACTTACAGGTTGACAGGGTAAGTTGAAGTCGAATGTATCCGGAAAGTAGAAAGCTTCACATCAGAGTTCTGATGAACTTCTTGAGGCAATCCTTCCTTCTCTAAACTTAAAAGAACTTCCACATCAAGTGGGGAAATCTGTTCCACCCTCTCAACAGTTTGGCCACAGCGCTGGGATTGGTCACGACGGTTCGCCTGGGTGGAGGCACTGAATGACATAAGCTGGCGAAGAAATGAAACGCATGTCAGTGTTCTGAAAGGAAGATCTCACAGTTGAACTTTTTTAATAAGACTTTGCATTGCTTGCCAAACATGCATCGGTAAGTTGTATTGTCTCGGAAATTGTTCGAAGTACTCTGCATTTAGTAGTTTCATTCAGAAAATAGTGTAAGGTAGGGTCATGCCAAGTGTAAAAGATGGCAGATCGTTGCAATCAAGATATCTATTGCTTGGAAATGTGAATATTTATTTTTCATGGTACATCGCATTTTCGCTTATCTATTAAAAGATACAAAAGGTAGAGTGGGGTCTAGGAAACCCATTCAATGTCATGAGATAAACTTATGCGAATCTACGATATCTTAAAGATTATGCTTAAATAAGCATAAAATATATCTATATTTCCTTATATTACTTCAAAGCATATTTATGCTTAAATAAGAATAAAATATATCTATATTTCCTTATATTACTTTCAAAGCATATTTATGGTTAACCGCAGCTGTATCACAAGCCCAGTTATGAATTTGTTAAGTTTTACTTTCTGCGAAAGTTAATCTTTAACATCTTAATAATGTTTTTCCTTCGCTTCCGAAATCACGGCATAAGTGGGCAAAGACAGGTATTAACGTTATGGGGTATTTTTAGGAGATTGCTCCATGGATGCCTTGACTTTCCAGGCAAGTTATATCTTACAAAGATTTAGGTGATCCTTTTTTAATGGACTTTTTTTGGATGCGGCAGAGAAAGGTGGCAACTGTGGGTGTGGGGGCCTCGGGCTCATCAAGATTTTTTCCCTAATGGTTTTTTTGACAGGGGCAGCTGTGAGTCTGTGTGGGGTTCATCAAGCTTTCTTTCTTAATGGTTTTTTTATGGGCAGAAAAAAGTGGCAAGTGTGGGTGTGGGGCCCTCATCAAGCTCAGCTTTGAAGTAAGCTGAATATATTTTTTACTGGTTACTTGGGGAGGGTACAAACTTCAGGCTGAAGGCTGAAATTGTGGCTCTTGAAATATGTGAAATGGTTGGAGATTGAATTTATCGAGATAGTTGGCAATTGAAATCTATCAGGAGACAAAATTCCGTCCAAATATTCTTAGACCATCATATACTTTTTACTGGTTGCCTGGGGAGGGTACAAACTTTAGGCTGGAGGCTGAAATTGTGGCTCTTGAAATATGTGAAATGGCTGGGGATAGAATTTATCAAGATACTTGGGAATTGAAATTTATGATGAGACAAAATTCCGTCCAAATTTTCCTAAACCATTGGATGGTACATATCATGCAGATCATTCTTTCTTTCTATGACATCTTCTTTGTTCATGTATATAGGGAACAAAATGGGATGGTTGATGCCCAGTCTAAACTTGGTGCTGTATGCCCAGTCTAAACTTGGTGCTGTTCTTGTTTTGGCATTTGAAATACTGACGAATAGATCTATATGTGCTGGAGGATCTTTTGAATTGTGATCTGGTATATATTTTTGGCTTTCTTGTGCTTGTCTGTCTGTAGATGTTGGCAGTTTTTTTTCTTTGGTTTTGTATTCGAATCCGAGAATTCTGACTTATTTGATACTTATTATAAAGTGCATAATTGTCTGCAAGATGTAAAATACTGGTATTTTCCATCTGCTGTATCAAACGTTTATATTAATAAAGCCGTTGTGTTTTTTTTCCTTCGGAAAAAACAAAAGCCCTCGAAGACATAACTACGCATGCTAGTATTCCCGAAGGAAGATCTCAGAGCTAAATAACTTTTGTCATAAGCCATTGTCTTGCTTGCCCAACATGAATGCGATGGCGAACATTTATGGTCTCTAATAGTATACGAGTATTATGCCGTTAATAATGTGCTGTTTAACAATTCGAAGCACTGTGTAATATATAAAGTTTGTAGGCACGAAGTAAACATTTTGCGTCATTTCCGACGGCCTATAACATAGTAGGGTACGGTAATGCACAGTGGATAAAATTATTTGCTATTGTTATAACATAGTAGGGTACGGTAATGCGCAGTGTATAAAATTATTTGCTATTGTTATATATATGTGAAAAATTGAATATGTATGGCTGAACAAATGTATGATAAAATACACAAATGAATTATAGGAGCTAAACCTCTAAGACATGGATCTCATTCCATACAATGCAGGATACTAGAAATTCTTGAAAAGTCTTTAAGGTTAAATTTTGTTGAGTGTTTATGAAAATCGTAACAAAGGACTCTCTTGTTTACTGTATTACAACATCTACAATTACGTTATCAATCTTTATGAGTGAATTTGATTGTTTTCTTTTTAAGTGAAATTTTCATTTTAATTCAAAGAATTAAAAGAACCAAGAGCCTTTATCTATATTACCACTTGGTCGGAAAACCTACCTGGATATAAAAAAAATAATTGATTTTCCATCATATTTAAAACTAAGAGCGCTAGATATAAAACAAAAGAGTTGATTATACATCTCGTTTAAAACTAAAAGTGCAGGAAAGAGATTATAAAAAAACAGAAAATAATTGAAACAAGAACATTACTAAGATAAAGACGAGTCCCGCTTCATCCATAGTGGTTCAAGCATATGCTAGGCGTGAAGGTAAACGTGGCTCAAACATATGCTAGGCGTGAAGGTAAACCAATTGCTAGACGAGCCAACTTTTAATATCTAGAAGTAATATTGAGAAGCACTAATTTAAAATAATCCAACTTGATCATAATTTGATTCTTTGCGAGGTTCTGATCCAATAACACAAAGGTCTCTCTTCTTTACTGTATTATAACATCTACAATTACATTATCAATTTTTATGAGTGAATCTGATTCTTTTATTTTTTAAGTTAAAATTTCATTGGTAATTTACCAAAATTAAAAGAACCAAGGGTTCCTTATCTATCCTTGCACTTGGTTGGAAAACCTAAAAATAAATAATTGATTATCCGTCACGTTTAACACTAAGAGCGCAGGAAATAGATTATAAATGAAAACAGAAAATGATTGAAACAAGAACATTACTAAGACAAAGATGAATGCAGCTTCATTCTTAGTCGCTCCAGCATATACGAGGCGTGAAGGTAAACCAATTTGACGAGCTAGGTAGTAATTTCAAATAATCCAACTTGATCATAATTTGATTCCTTGTGTGGTTGTGATCCAATAACACCTTTTCCAAAATAGAGCTTTTAACTACCATTACAAATATGGGATGTATAGATAATGATATTATGAGTCATTCCTTACTATTTGAGATCTTTTCATGATTTTATGTGAATTCCTCTTCCTAATTCTTCCATTTCATTGAATTAGGATTGGGCTTCTAGAAAGTGTGGGGAGCATGGTCTTGCAAATAATGAGCCTATGCCTTTACCCTAAACAATCTTTATATCTACTAACATCTCCTAGTCCTCCACCCACCTACTAAAGTATGTATTGGGAGAGAAAGAGACCCATTAGTGGAAGAGGAGATATGCAAATAAATTCCATGACCATTGAAGGAAACATTTTCATGGAGGTTGATAGGTGATGAAAAAGCAAGCAATAGACCCCACAACCAAAATATGTAAGCCACTAAGGCCATGAACATAATAAATCTTAATAGCCATGTAGGGCGTTTTAAAGAATGAACAAGCACAAACAAAAAAAATACTAATAAAGAGAATGCAAAAATCCTTCGGAGGTATAACTTGCCCTTCTAGTCATTTAATAGTTTTTTATAATTCGAAGTGAAATTTTTATAATTATCTCGGAGTGTGAGGTTATATAGATATCTAGAATCAAGTAACTCCACAAATACTAGTTATCTAGAATTAGTTTGGAGTGAGGGCCATGACTCGATTCGGCAAATCCTTGTAAGCAATTCAAGCGATAATTGTTTTCTTGAAAATAACTAAAATATGAAATGATGGTTAGAAGAGAGGGACACACATATCCATGTGGGAGCGATAGTTGAGAAGTGGGAGATTGGAATGCTAGTATTATGGAGAGGAGGGGAGTGGGAAATCGATGTTTCTTGAGATACCAAACCGAGCCACGATGTCACACATGGTGAAGATATGAATGAATGAGGAAATTCCATACATTTTATCCCATGACATGAGGGACGTAGAAGTTGGCAATATCTTTAGATATGAAGAGCCTCAAATGACAAACAAGAGGCAACAATGAAAACCAAGTGAAAATAGTAGAGAAACAACTAAAGAGGAAGAATTCTAGGAATGCTCGACACAAGAGAAATGGTGGAGTTGCACCTAAGACATATACTCTTAAATTGGATTAATAGATTGAATAGATATTTTTTTTCTTT
>APFE031682149.1:0-13230 GCA_000404065.3 Pinus taeda | reverse complement strand
ACATATGTTCATTCATAGATCAAGAAAGTTTTCATATATATATGAATGGAAAGAATTTCTTTTGGGATGCCTTGATGGTGAAATGGTAGACACGCGAGATTCACTTGTCCCCATGTATTGGTGTGTTGAGGCCACAAAACTATGGTTTCCAAGCTTGAATGTCTAGTGGGAGGCTCACTAGAAGATTGAACTATAAGTGCATGCCAAAGAAGACAATAAAAAGTTAGGTGGTTGTTGGATAGCTAATAAACCATTTAGTGTTTGTTGAATTGGATGATAAGCAACTTAGGTGTTGGTTCTAAGGATTATAATCCTATATGAAGGACAATTAAACCACAATGACACTTGATGAAAGGAGTTGAAAACCATTAAGTGCTTAATAAGGATGTTACTAAACCACTTACTCCCTGCTAAGAAAGCTAATAAACCACTTGGAGAGAGAGCTACATACTCCTCCAATCTTTTCTTTGAAAATAAAATTTATAAACTAGTTAGATAGTACTTTTAGACTCTTGGAAATGAGAAATACACCAAATGAGCCTTTGGTGAATTCCCTAAACAAGTATCCTCTCAGAATTTGGATTTGGCTCACACATGATCAATTAGGAGAATTATTGTGGTGTAGGTGGTCTATGGGTGGGTGGAGAGTTCAAGTCCCTCCCTCAGTTTCTAGGCATTTAAAGTTATTCAAATAAGTATTATGAATTATTCATGATTGAACTATAAGTTATCTACTACGTTATTGGCTAATTTGTAGATCAACATTACTCATGTATGGGTGTATAATTCATTTGATAGTCATAGTTAATGAGATATCCCATGTCTTTATGAATATGTTGAACCATAACCACTATGTCATGGTTATTACTTTCATGAACTATTGTATTCTTATATGTTTTTTTATGGTTGTATGATATCTCTAGACGAACTTGTTAAATGGAGCATTGTCAAATGGTCCTCTATGTTTATGGATTAATTGGCTCATGATTGGAACTTAAAAAGGAATGAAACAAATTATAGATATAACCATATATATAGAGATCCAACAGAAATAACAATTCATTTCATTAATATCAAATACTAAAATAAGCTTACAAAGAAAATGGACATAAAATAGATCGATAAATGATAACTTATCGCTTAGAAGAGATGTGACAGCTATATGCCTCTGAAGTATGTTACAATGAGGCTCCAAAGCCTATTTATTAGTAAGAAACAATGGAAAACCTTAAACATAAAAAAACATAACCCTAGGAGATGAAACACAAAAACTATGGGCCACATTTGGGTAAGTTCATACATCAACATCCTCAGGTCGTAACTTTGGCATACAATCTCTCTTTCACACGGATGATACCTCATTAGAAATATCTATCCAAAGACTACAACTCTCGAGTGAATTTCTTTTTGGATAATCGTGTTTTCCATGATTTTCCCAAAATAAGTCATTTCAGACCTCAAAATGGCTTGAGAAGTTCAAGACGTGGAAGACTGCCAATAATAGTAAATTGTGCTACAAATAAGGAAACTGAAAATATAACAGAGACAATGGTGGGGGTCCAAGTAGAATAGGCGGGTGGCCACTAACATACAGTTGGATCAATCCTCACCCAGTAGGAAGCAATGTTACCCATTGCGTTGAGTGCCTCCATGTGATGGGGAACTTCTCCTAAACATGGTCCTTGGTGAGCCACTTGCTTATGTAGGAGTTGGCCAACTTTGATAACCTTATATAGTTGGATCTTTTGTTGGTGAGTGTTCTTGATTTGTGTGTCCATAATTTGATCAATTATGGCCTGATACATGCACTCTGGGTTTAACATTGTGGGTGTGAGTTGTTCTGCACTGTTTGATGTGTATAGTAATGGTGGGAAATATGGTCGAAGGTAGTCGATATTGTAAATTGGGAGACAAAGAATGGGGGTATGCTGAGCTCAAAAGAGTTGTCTCCCACAACCTTGGTAATGGTGTAAGGACCATATCAGAGTGGTCTGAGCTTCTGATGGGATTTGGTAAGGCGTCATTTCTGCAAATGCAAGAAAACTTTGTCGCCCACCTGAAACTTATGTGGCACCCAATGTTGGACATGTCATTTCATGTAATTGGCATTTTGCTTATCCAAGATTTCATGAACATACTTGCAGATGCGTTGGATGTGTTTGATAAATGTGGTCCCTTTATCAACCTCAAATAATACATGTGTGGATTTTGTCTGTGTGGTCATATGATGCATCGAAGCATGAACTAGACACAATGGTTGAAATCCTAGAACTTCTTCAAAGGGTCTGTGACCTGTCAAGATATGGAGAGCTCTATTATAACCATGCTTCACGTAGGGAAGACTCTCATCCTAGGCTCGTAGATTCTTGGAGTTGTACATGAAGAGTATGTACACTATCATCCTATTCACGACCTTCATCTCGGCATTAGTCTTGGGCCAAAACGGAGTCGACTTGGTGAGATTGGTATCCAATAGTGTCCAGAGGCTTGACCATAATGTGCTCAGGAACATGCTATCCCAATTTGATATTATGGTCTATGAGATCCCAAAATGTACCCACAATAATTCAAAGAATATTTTGAGAGTGTCCTCTACTATGATACTCTTCTTGTAGACCTCCAATATAGGCACCTTAGAAAATTTTTCCATGACCACAAATACGCAGTCATTACCATGCTTCGTAGAAGGGAGGTTAGACATATATTCCATGGAGATGGATTCCCATACCTGACTGGGAGTAGGCAGAGGAGTATAGATGCCTTGTTTCTTTATGGCCTTCTTGGCGATGGTACATGTAGTGTAGGATCAGATATATTTTGTTACATCGAGTCATATTTTTTGCTGATAAAAGCACTTTTGTAGTATAGCCAAAATTTTCTCCACACCGAAGTGTTGTGCGACCCTACTGTAGTGCACCTCCCAAATCAACTTGCCATGTTTGCTTGAAGGAACAAAATGCTGGCCAAGGTAGCATAATAATGCATCGTGGAGGTGGAAATTAGGAGCTTGTTTTCCATCTTTTAAAATGTGGTATGTGGAGGTGAGCTCCAGATCATTTTGTATATTTGTGGCCATATCGAGGTCTCACGGTGATAGGAGTTGAGAATAGTAGTAAATGTTGTAACTAGGGCTAGACTAGGCAGTCTGCAACATGATTGGTGCTTCCCTTTTTGTATTTAAGATTCCAGTGGAATTGTTGCAGATATGTAGACCACTTCTGAAGGTGATCGTTCTACAACTTCTCTCGTGTCTATATCAAATGAAGAGGCTGGTGATGGGTGTGGATGACTGCCTCCTTCCGTAGAATGTAATGCTTCCATTATCGATAAGCATTCACGATGGAATACATAGATTTATCATAGTTGGGGTACCTCTGAATTGTATCAGAAAGTATCTCAATATGACAAGCCACTGGATGCCTGTGTTGGGTGAGGATTGTAGCTATAGCATAGTCAAAGGTGTCTGTCTCGTTTTCAAATGGATGTTGTAGGTTTGGCAATGTGAGTACTGGTATAGAGCAGAGGCAGTGCTTAAAACAACGAACACCTTCTGTTGGGACTTGGACCAATACAACTTTTCTTTCACCCCTCTTTTCGTAACCTCACTCAAAGACCAAGTGATATGGGAGAATCCCAAAACTAACCTATGATAAAAAAATTGCAAGGCCCAAAAATATTTGAAGCTTTGTTAAAGTGGTTGGGGCTAGCCAATGCTGAATGGGATGGATCTATTCCAGATCCACATGCACGCACAACTCATCTATGATGTAACCTACATATTGGACCTCGCTCATGCCAAAGGTGAATTTCACTAATTTGGCACATAGTTTGTGTTGTCCAAGTGTTCAAACGACCCACCGAATGTGTTGCAAGTGTTATTCCCATCACTTGTTGAAGATGATGATGCCATCAAGATAATAAACCACAAATGATTTTGTGAAGTGTTGCAATATGTCATCCATTAGCCTCGTAAAAGTGGCAGGAGCATTTTTCAACTTGGAGGGAATAACGAAGAATTAAAAAAGGCCATCCTTGGATATGAAGACAGTATTCCATACATTTGTGGGGTTTATTAGAACCTAGTGATAGAGATACTTTAGTTCGATCTTGCTAAAATACTTGGCCCCCTTGAGTTGGTCTAGAAGTTCATCAATTAGTGGGATTGAAGACTTGTTCATAACAATGATTTTGTGTAATGCATGATAATCAATAGAGAGCGTCCAAGAGCCATCCTTCTTCTTTGTAAGTACAATCAGCCTCCCACAAGGTGAGGAACTTGGTCAGATGTGCCCTACTAGGTAGCAGATCCCCCATGTAATGATTTTGGGGCTTAAAGCCCAAAATTTTGGGGTGATGGTATTGTAAAGGCTCCATGAAGTGCGCGGAGTGAAAATTATTTTAAGTCAAGTCAAAGGGTAGTCCGCCCGAAGATATTGTAATTCAATCTAGAAAGTGTGAGCCTACCCATGGTCTGCAGACCATGGGAATGTATAAATAGAGTGAGGCTCTAAGTGTAGAATGTAGATTTTGTTTTAGATTTGAAGTGTATGGCTGTCTGAAAGTAATATTCGATCTGAGTCTGTAAGTCCGTGTCGCGGATCATAGTAGTAGAAGAGGCTCTAAAACTGTGTGCACAGAGGCCTAGTAGAGTTTGCAACTATGTGCACAGACCCCTACAACTGTGTGCATAGGGTAGGAGGTGGATTGTAACTAGAAAAAAAATGAATAAAGATAAGTTGGTTTTGTAATATCGTATAGCTATTGCTTTGTTTTGGTTATGCATCTGCTTACCGTTTACAATTGTGTGCATGTCTATTTATTCCTGATGATAAATGAAAGCATTCGACCCACTTAATTTAATTCAAGATCTATCATACTAATAAGCACTGTAAAGGGTAAAGAACAGTCGCACTCATCATCCAAGCCGTTCAAAGGTAGTTTCACTAAAATAGGTAGCTGCGCACAGTGCATAGCATTGGTTCGCGGACCTTCTAGATTTCATCTAGACATCCCTAGGGTGCAGAAACTTTGTTCTAGCACCCTACCATACTACCTCGGGTGAGACCTCAGTCCGCAATTCGCGGACTGTTGTAGAGAGGGTCAGTAGTTCCAGGATTTTTTTGGCTAAAATACTTCTCAACCTTGGTCAGGCCTCAACAAGGCAAAAAATGCTTCCTTATCGAAACCGAGATCTATCTAAGGGATGTATGATGTCTGAACACTGGAACCCTATGAACAAGGAAATTAAAGATTGGTTGGACCAGAAGCTTCACAAGTTCGTGATACAAGAAAACAATACCCCACAGATATCTAAGAAGAGGTGGCTGGATCGCTACGTATATATGGAAATACACGAGATCTTCTTTGCGTCCTTCTCTTTAAAGCTATATGATAGGATTACAAGGTTAGCCGACAACCAGGGATGATATAAGCTCAATAAAACAATAGTGTGGACTTTGAAGTTGGTGCGCAGGCTAGAGGCCTTAGAAGAGAAGATCGCGTGGACTGTAGACAATTGGCTCGATTGGATAATAGGAGTGTTTATCATTGACTTTGAAATAGACATTACTGTAAGCTACAATGAAGCAGAAAGAAGTTTTCTCAAAAGACAGCAAGGTAAGTACATCAAATATTTGAATAACTGTATTAAGATGCTGTTATGTGAAAAACCGATGATGCAAATACATTAATGAGTGGAAAGCCATGGAGCAAAAAGGTCTACAAAGGTATCAAAGGGTTAGGAAATAGTCCTTTAATTTCACCACCATGAGCAAGCGAGGAAAAGTGTGCTTGGGTTTCTCTGAGGACTGAAGTTAGTTTGATAAGGAAATGCATTCCGTAGCTACCACCCCCACTTACACCGCCACTCACATCACCTCCTTCACCTCCATCTTCACCAAACCACCTCCAGCAAACCAACAGTTTAGCATGGTGAGCGAAATCAAGTTGCCTATGTTCAGAGGGGTATGGAACGAAGATCTAGATCCGTTTTGGTTTGTAGTAAGTACAATTTGGGAAGCACACGGGGATACGGATGAAAACATTAAGAAGGCTACATTGGTAAGCATGCTGGAGGATCAGGTGTTGACTTGGTATATCAAGCACTTGAATGATCACCCAAATGTAGGAATAGGGAGATCCAGGTCACGTTGAATAGAGAATTTAGCTAGCCAAAATTAGAAACACAATTGATCATCAAATTTAAGTAGATCACGATGCTTCCAGGAGAAAACCCCTGGGATCTGGATCAAAGGCTAAAAAGTATGATTCATGAGGCTAATACGACACTCACAAATGAGCAACACCACATGTGGTTTGTGGCGTCTTTGACACCACACCTGAGAACAACGTTGTCACAACAGAAGCTCTCAACCCAGGTGGAAGCTTTGGAAATGGTGATGAGGTTGCATGAAACATCAATAAAATATACGTGGTTGGGAGTCCAACAAATACATGCGTAGCTACAGAACCTATGCTTGGAGATGCAAAGTTTGAAGAAAGATAGGGCACCCCGGCTAGAAGCATGCGAAGATCACTATCTGGTATTCGCGAACTACTTGGAAAGAGGGAGACCAATGCTGTTGAGACTAGAAGCACAGGTAGTACCAAGTGCGGCACCTGCACTCTGGTGGGTGATTTGTCACGTGGGGGGAAAGCACACAATAGAAAACTGTCACCTATTGCAAAAGTATACACAGACTCCACAATAGTTGTTTTGTAATTTCTATAGATCAGTGGGCCATGATGAGTAGACATGTCGAAGCTATGAGCTAATGATGTATAGGACTCTAGCTTAGCGAATGCAGACAGAAATGTGAGGGCCAAATCTAGCTATAGCAATAGCGTGCGGTGGATTCCAAGGATGTGGACCAAGACGAGGAGGAATGGGACCCGGATGAGGGTGCAGATAGATAATTTGTTACAATTGTGGAGGGCTAGGGCACTATGCTCACGATTGTACGAAACCAACAAGAATATCTTGTCTGTACTCTAAGCAGTTTGATTATGAAATGGTAGATTGTCTGGTTCTGATCACACAAATGCCCGAGAAAGGGGTGCTACAGCAGACTCCGACTCAAAATATCCAAATGACGAGGTCTGAACCACGCAAAGAAGACCCCAACATGAACATGATGCTCAAAAGTGGCATGACCATAGGGGAAGATGAAGGGAAGAAGCCTAAGAAAGATACATGGGTTCACAAGGCTCTTCCAAAGGAACTTGAGTTCGACTTGGAGTGCACAAGGGAAATGTTTATGGAAGCTAAGAAGAGCTTTGTAGAGGCCTCTACTTCAGCTAGTAAGGATCAACCAGAGACACAGAAGGATCCTTCTATGCTAACTACCTTTTTAGAGACATGCATGAAGCCTCTATGTGACAATAAGGCAGTTAAGGTACTACAAGAGTTGATCGCTAGGTGCGCAGGGCTGGGTGAACTACGCATAGTATGGAAACTGGGAAGGCACACACTACGTACTGGCAGGGAAATGAGATTGACGGGACAAATTATTGAGTATGAAATGGATCAAGTGGTCTTAGACTTGGGTTCAAACAAAAATGTGTTACGAAAGTAGACATGGGAATGCATGGGTAGGCCCACATCATAGTTGTCTGCTATTCAATTACGGATGGTGAACCAGCAAAAGATCTTGCCCATGGGAAGATTACAAGGGGTAACAATGGATATTGAAGATGTGAGCATGCAGATAGAGTTTGAGGTAATAGAGATTATGGATGAAAGTAACCCTTACCATGTGTTATTAGGGATAGACTAGGCCATGGATATGATTGGAGTTATCAACCTAAAGTGGCAGAAAATAATTTTCGAAAAAAAGTCCCTACGCATAGTAGTTCCAATGGATCTAGTTGAAGGAGAGCGCTACACTGAACCCATGCATGACGATGGACGTGGCGATGAGTTGGATTGTATCTACAATATAATTGCACGATACTAGGATTGGCTAAATCCAACTGCAGAGGAAAGTGTTTGTGGGAGCGTGCAGGTTCCTACCCTTCAGATTTAGATGAACAAGGTGAATGCTGGCACAATCAGTTGAGCAAAGCGACAACACTAAATTGTAATATTATGACTAAATCACTGCATTATGTAACAACCCAGGCCCGAGTTCTAACAACTTATTATGGATTGACCGCGATAGATGAATTCTTGAACAAATTTGAGAGTGCAATACCAGAACACTAATTGTTTGATGCATTGTAGTGGGTGCTGTGCACGACACCTGTGTGTTGGTTGGGAACACATCAAGGAAACTTTGAAAAGTGATGCGACTACAGGAGGATGACGCAGCTACAGTTTGGGAAACCATACCTACAAATAATTGAGAAATACGATGGACACAATGACCCATGCACGCACCTCACAAAATGGACTAAGGCCTATGGAGAAGAACCTCTACCTAAATGGGTACACTTATTCTATCATACCCTGGATGTCATCTTGAGGAATTGGTATACTGAGGTAGAAACATGACATGGAATGGATGAATGGGATGTCTTCCACAAGGGATTCTTGTTAACATTCTCATTTGAAGACCCATGGGCGGATATTGTTGACGATGCGCTGCAAGCCATGAGAGCCGCCATTTTCAAAATACCACAAGAACCATGGGAAATAGCTCAACCAGTATGGTCACCTCAGTTAAACCATTCCCGGGAATGTTACAACATATAAGTGGAGGATGATGATGATGACCCCCGAAATATTAATATTCCAAAAACTGAATGGAGTCGCAACGTTAGAGGACCATCAATAGAGGACCCTCACATCACTATGCCAGTAAAAAAAAAAGGTAAACATTGGTACAGATGTGGAGTTGAAGTACGCAACACTTGGGGACTATTGGGCTGATGCCACAGTAGATAAGGTTGTTGAGTTACTTTGCCAATATCAAGGTTTGTTCCCAACCAAAATCACCGAGTTAAAGTGGATCCTTGGCGACTTAGGGATGAAGAAGATTACTTTGAAACCAAACATGAAGCCAGTTCGACAACATCCTTACCATTTGAATCCAAAGTATAAGGAAAAGGTTTGCAAAGAGTTGGACAAAATGCTTACAGCAGGAATTATTGAAGCAGTGGAGGAATCCGGCGAGGTAAGTCCTATGATAGTGTAAGAGAAAAACCAGAAGGGTGAAATTTGAATCTGTGTGGAAATTAGGAAGCTTAATTATGCCTATGTTCATGATCCATTCCTGACAACATTTACAGATGAAGTATTGGAGAATGTTGGTAGATAGGAAGATTACGCATTCATGAATGGATTCTCAGGGTACCATCAGATCAAGATTGTGGCGGAAGATAGGAGCAAGACAACCTTTGCAACTAAATGGGATTGTTTTCAGTACACTAATATACGCTTCGGATTGAAGAATGCGATGACGATATTTTCATGTGTAGTGGTGCCCGCATTCAAGCAATTCATCCATATGTTTGTGGAGGTCTATTTCAATGATTGGACTATATTTGGGTTAGTTAAAAAACATATCGCAAGCTTATGGTTGATGTTGTATACTTGTCGTCGACACTAGATTGCACTAAATATTAAAAATTTTACCTTCCTCGTCCCCTTTGTAAATTTTCTTAGCCATGTGGTCTACAAATAAGGCATGATGGTGGACCCTGTGAAGATTCTTGTGATTCTTAATTTCAAAGCATTGCGAAGTGTCAAACAACTATGCAGCACGTTGGGGCACACTGGCTACTATCAAAAGTTTATTAAGGGCTATGGACAAATCATTGCTCCAATGGAATAATTGTTGAAAAAGGACACTACATATCGTTGGAATGATGATTGTAAGAAAATTCTAGAGGCTCTCAAGGAAAAAATGGCATTCACTCCCTTTTTTGTTTTCCCAAAATGGGACATCGAATATCGTGTACATGTTGATGCATCATGTATCTAACTGGGTGTTGTACTCATGCAAGAAGGAGCAAATGGAATTGATCCCCCGATCATGTTTGCAAGTTGATGGTTGTCCAAAGCCAAAAAGAACTACTCTACTACTGAGCGCAAGTGATTAGCAATGGTATACGCACTCCAGAAATACCACCACTATCAACTTGGTGGGTACTTCAAGATGTATACTGATCATTCCACATTGAAATACCTGGTGAACAAGCCTGTGTTGGGGGGACGCATATGTAGATGGCTGTTACTATTTCAAGAGTATGACTTCAAAGCCATCGTAAATCCAAGATGCTTGAATGTAGGACCAGATCACCTATAAGGCATTGAGAACAGTGAGGAGCCGAAAAATTTGGAGGAAGGACTATCTGATGCACAACTCTATGTAGTGCGCATCATGGACAACCATTTTGAAGATATAATCCATTTCTTAACTGCAAGGACTACGCTGCAGGGATATTCAGTCGAGCAGAAGAAATAATTGGTGTTATGCGTGGCGGATTTTTCTGTTATCGTGGGGCAACTCTACAAAATAGGAAACAGAGAGATATTACAAAGATATGTACCTGAATATGAATAGTGGCAGATCCTCATAGAAGCATGTGGGGGGGGTTGCAAGAGGACATTATGTGGGATAGGCAATGGCACAGAAGATTCTTCGCACTAGACTATGGTGGTCGACCCTACATCACGATTCGAAAGCATACTGTCATGCCTACGATGTATGTCAACAAACTTTGAAACTGTCGTGAAGGGATGAGATGCCCCTAAAGCCATAGATGACACTGCAGCCATACAAAAATGGGTGATAGAGTTTGTGGGGCCCATCAACCCTCTAGCAAGGATGGGTGCACACTATATCATCACCGCAATAGAAAACCTAATTCGATGGGTTGAAGCACAGCCGTTTAAGGACTACACGGCCGTTATAACTGTGAAACATTTGTCCGAAAATGTGTTGAGTTGGTTTGGATGCCCGAAATTTCTAATGAGTGAGCGCAAAAGGCACTTCCTAAATGAAACTCTCAGCGCACTCACTAAGGAGTTCCAAGTGTATCATTAGAAAAGTACACCGTACCTCCCACAAGTTGATGGGACAATAAAAACATTCAACAAGATTCTAGAAACTATGTTGACCAAATTTTGTAACACGTAGTGAAATGATTAGGACTTGTGCATACCTGCTATCTTATGGGTATACAAAACCACATGCAAGAAATTGACAAGTCAAACACCTTTCAGGTTGGTCTATGGCACGGAAGCCATCATGTTGGGTCCCTATAATACTAGTGATTACCCCATTAACATGGTAGTTGTACCGCTTATTAATATTGTTGTGCCCCTATTGTCACCATATTGTTATTACTATGCCCCATAGAATCCCTCCAGTGTTATTTTTGTGGGTTTATATTATTATTGTTAGGTCGTCTGGGTTATATTGTGACTCCTTAGATTCCTATATATAGAAAGGAGGTTTTGTCATTTGAATCATCCAAGAATTGTTCATTTATGTAATGTAAAGGAGGTTTCCCCCTTGAAGAGGCTGAATTCTAAGGCATTGATCTATCTTTTCTATCTTTTTCTTGAGCTGGTTACATAACATTTGGTATCAGAGCTTTGGATTCTAGGGTTTCGCTGCTCCAAACACGTCATCGTGACATTTTCGCTATAACGTTTGTTTTGCGATGTTTCAGAAGTTAAAAAAAAAAATCGTTTGAGAAGAGATCGCGCTGCACCTCTGTTCTGAATTTTAGAGCTTTTCACACTATATTTGCGGAGATACGATCTGAGGAAATTGGTCTTTTTGCAGACTCCTGAATTACATTCCAAACAGGTGACCTGGGGAAAATTGTCATAACTTTTTCTCTAAGCATCGGATTGAAATTTAGTAAAAAATTATAGAAAGAGGACAAACTGTAGTTTCTTATATATAGCTTTTAGAGCCAAAGATCGAAACAGTGACTCGTGGCACGTCATACAAGTTTGCTCTACTGGACTAGTCTATAAGCAGGTCACTGTGGGAGATTTGGCATAACTCCTTCCTCGAGAATCCAATTTGTATCAGACTGGTGGCATTGGAAAGAGGATGTAGAGGGCTACTGTAGGTCACAATTTCAAAACTAGATGATTCGAAATTACGGAGATACATCAGATTCAATATTGATCTCCTACAAAGTGAAAAAAGGTGTGTAGTTTTGTTTTAATTTTTGCATAAGCTTAGTTTCAAAAATTAGTTTGAAGGAATTAAAAGGGCATAGTAAAGCATTATCATCGGTAATTGATGCCTCAAGGAAAGAAAATACAAACACCTAGTAGGCAACCTGAAAGCTCTAGCATGACTCATGAAGAAGAGGAAGAAATGCAACATGATATATCAAAATTACGAGACCAAGTGCAACAAGTGTCACTTGCACAAAAATCAATAGAATCTAAGATGGATTGTTTAAAGAAAGATGTATAAGCTAAGATGGATGGTTTAAAGACAAGCATGGAAGATTTGAAGACAGATTTGAAGACAAATTTAACAAAGTTTCTACAAGAAATGCTTACTAACAGTGAAAGGGTAGTAAAGGAAACTCATGATGAGAACAAAAGAAATGTTAATCATGATTTCATAGATTCTAATGTTGGATATAATACCCACCATATTCCAAAAATTGATATGAGGAAGTTTGATGGCAAGGATCCCGTAACATGGATATTACAGATGGATCAATTTGTTGATCTCAATAATGTGCAAAACACACAAAAGGTACGTATGACAACTTTATATTTGGAACCAAATTAGTTTGTATGATATCAATGGCTTTTCTCTTGTAAAGAATTTATCACTAGGGCAATTTTTATGGAAGAATTCGTAGCACATTATGAGGATACAAAAAGCAACACTTTTTTTAGCCAATTGATAAGTCTCAAACAAAAGGGTTCAATAATGGACCACATTGAGGAGTTCCAAAAATTGAAAATAAGGGTAAAATATATTCCAAAGGAGCATAGGATTGATGTGTTCATAGGGTCTTTAAAGGATAATATCCAACATGATGTTCGCCTTTAGGAACCTGATTCACTAGAGAAGGCATTCAGGTTAGCAAGAAAAATGGAAAGCAAAATTATGGCAACGAGAAAGCATACCACTCACAACTATAAGGACGGAAGTGTTGTTGTCGCTATTCTTCCACAACTTATAAGGTTGACACCACAACAATTGGAAGAAAAAAGAGCAAAAGGGCTTTGTTACAGTTGTGATAGCAAATACACTAAAGGTCATAAGTGTGCTGAGAAGAAATTATTTTACATAGATTGTG
>APFE031682140.1:50512-62365 GCA_000404065.3 Pinus taeda | reverse complement strand
GAGATTCACCAAAAAATTATATATACATATTATATTATTGATAAAATCGCCTTCCTTTTTTCCTATATACCATGAAGATTCGCCCATTTATTATACTTATAAATTTAGGGGGTGTTCTTAAAATTTTCCCTGAATTCGACCATTAAAATTCTTCAAAATCTTCCAGGTAACCCTTACACTTAGCTTGCAATTCATTGTGACTACTTTTAAGATTTTCCATTGATGTTTCACCGTTGAACTATTGTTCAAAATTTCGCCGCGGTGTATACGTGGGTTGATAATATGAAACCCGCGTACATGCGGGCCCTATATGCGACTGCGTATACAGTAACCTGCGTATACGCCGTGAGATAATTTTAATAAAAACTAACGGTTGAAACTTCAATTTCTTCTCAGGATGCCGATCACATGGCGTGAAAGAGAACATGCAGCGATTGATAATGAAGTTATGAATGATCCTCAAGCCTTGGATGCTTTACGAGGATGCGGCTTGCTCAAATTCTTCAAACTTTCGAACATGAAAGCCAATGTGCGACTGCTTCAAATGCTCATTGACTATTGGGATGTCGAGGAGGAAGCCTTCATGATTGATCAGATGCCACTCAGAGTGGAAGTGGAGGATATATATTTTATCACGGGCCTTTCCTGAAGGGGAGAGGTAGTACAGTCCCGGGGCAGGACACGGAGTAGCCTCACGATAGAGGACTATGTATAGATATACTACCCAGGACATCCCAAGAAAGTTGGGAGCCAGATTTTGATTGCACACGTGGCGAGTTTATCGCTAAGGATTATCCTATTCACCATAGCTCAAGTGAATGGATCGTCCTCTCTGCATCAGGCATCACGGCTCACCATGAGCGTGGCAGTGGATTGTCTCACTACAGTGTTTGACTGGAGTACTCCTCTTCTGGCCAACATGAAGAGCCAGCTCACTTCCATTAAGAGGGGACAGACCAAGAACTTCAGCTACGCTCCGAGAGGATTCCCGCACTCCACCCCAGGGTAGCAGTTTCCATCAGCACCCCACGCGATCCACGCATGGGCCAGTGGACTGATCTGATGAAATGTCTGGGGGGTGGGGAGGTTCCTAGGACTGCATTCGACCATGATTTATTCACCTGGTGGAATCAGCAGATCATCGTTGTGGACGATTACCCCTACACTGGGCTGGACTTCCAAGGAGATCCTGACCTAGCATTACCGCCGATGCAGCATGGGGCAAGATCGGTAAGGATTTTTTGATTTTACGATTTTTTGGATTTTTTCAAATATAATGATGCATTTTGAAAAATATTTTTTGATGAGATTCAAATGACTAATATAATGATCATGATCCAGACATTGGGCCAGTGCGACCAGATGGACTCCCATGGCACATACGACGCGGCCGAGGAGCCGAAAAGGTGGTTGCTGAGGCAGAACGGACTCTACACAACGTCGAACGACACCTAACGAGACTGAGCAGTCGAGTACCGATGGCTGCTATAGAGGACCTTCCGGAGGATATGCAACATCATGTGGTTGGCATGCCACGTGACTGGGTTCGCACTTTTCGGGGTGTAGCCAATGCGATAGTTACCTACTTGGCCACTCATCCTGAGCCGAGGCATTAGATATGCCGGACATGATTATGGGCATTTGAGTCCCAATTTTGTATATTTTTGGACAACATAATGTACTCGAGATACTTTTATGATGATATATATATATATATATATATATATATATATATATATATATATATATATATATAATATATATATATATTATATATATATATATATATATATATATATATATACAGTTTGACTTTTTGATGCTTTGATTTTATTATGATGAATGATTGATGTGCCAGTCTAATGCTTGATCAGCGATAGAATCAGCTAACCAATTATGAGATCTTGGAATGTGAAAATAATTGATATAAACAAATGACCTTTGCAACAACCTTACTCTTAAATACTGGAGATATAAACATGGATCCCTTACCCGATAAATGTTATTTAATTAAGACACTATCAATTGAGAATCGAGATAAACTACCAACGAGTCGATCTCTTAAGAGATTGCCTCGGATAGTAAATTAATAATGGCAATATACTCAGCCATATTATTCGAAGCAAGACCAATGCATATGCCTCTTGATACCATCAATTGACCAGTTGGATAATAAAGTACCCAAGCTGCGGAAGCGAGATTCTGAGTGTGCCGGCTAGCACCATTGGCGAACCCAAAATAGACCAAGTCATCCATCAACACCTGCAATAGCAGACCAAAAAGTGTTTACATCACAAAACTCTCGATGATATATGTACAAATATACATAGTATACAAAGAAGCCATTGCTTGGCCAAAACTAAGCAAAGTACTTCCTGAGGTAGAGCTCGCTAGGGGGCTCTGCCAACTCACTCCTAGAGATGTTTATAGGTACTATGATAGAACCAATCAATATACTTCCTTCAGAAAATAATTGTGTTGGAGCCAAAGGGACCATACAAACATCGCTAGTCGGACTTGAGGACCAAGATTCGACCTCATGCACAGGGGAATAAAAATATGACCGACGATGTAAATCTTCCAAAGGTCGATCTACAGCCGTCATTGCTTCAAATATCGCTTCATCCAATGGAAAAACAATGTCCGAGCAATCCGATGCATAAGTGGAATCAAAGGTCTGAGAATGAGCCACATCACAATCTATCTCTTTCCCAGAGGAAGGAGTAGAATGGTTGTCTGCAGATCTATAGATAGATTCACATCTAGGTTCTACTACAGACATAAAAGATTCTTGTAGAATTGAGGCTTCTGTGATTCATCATCCGATGTGGTCACAGATGAAGGTAAGGTTCCAGGATCTAAAGAATAAGGAGTTTGAACAAACTCTCTCCGTAAAGGGTCCCTGGAGGATGAAATTGTATCTACTCTAGCCGTAGGAGGGGGAAATAAAACGTACCCATCAATGAAGGGTACATCCCGACTCCTAAATTCTCAGTAGGCAGACGAGGGTTATCCACTAAGGGAATAGAAGAATCCGAAGTTGCTCGAGGATCGATTAGAGAGTAATCCAATTAATCAACCTTAACGATTTTCCCCTCATGAGGAAAGCAAATGACACGAAACAGAGTTGAAACAGCGGCATCCATTTCGTATACCCAGTTCCTTCCTAAGAGGAGATTATAGTCTAGGTCAGCATCTACGACTTCTACCTCAATATTAACGACCTTCCCTCCAACACATATAGGAAAGGCCGGGATAATCCCGTATGGCCTATGAGAATGACCATCAAATGCTGTCAAGAGGGTAGGTGAAGGAACAACTGATGGTGATCCAATAGCCTTCCAGCATGACATAGACATGACACACGTGGAAGCGCCCTCATCTATAACCGTCTGAAAAATATTCATTTTCTGGTAGGTAGACTTTATCTTAAAATCCATGTGATGAGGAAGTCTCTTTTTGACATTATTCATATCAAAAGTGAGAGCTAAAGAATTACTTGGATCCACTGCCGCCATTGCCGATAGCAAGGCACTTCTTTGAGCAGGACACGACTGGAGAACCTCTAAAGCAGACATAGCACATGGACTTTGAGCCAGATCCTCCACAATGGAGTAATTCTGGGCTGCCCTAATATTATGGTTGATGGTCGCATGTTTAGCGGAACCTTTCGGCATCCGTGGTATAGTCTCAATAGGAGGTCGCTCAATATGAAGTGGGTTGTTAGTTTCGGGAACTGACTTACCTTGGAAGTTTCACCTTCACCATAATCGCATGACCATGTGGCCACATTAGCGTGAGAACCCATCATGAAAACATTTGATGACGTGTCCCCTTCCTGGTTGCCCCCTGCAGAGGTTCCAGTGTTTGAACTCGCGCCAGCAAGAAATTGCTGCCCTTGGGGAAAGGGTTGGTTAACACAGCTTGGGAACTAGAAGTCCCTTGCTACCCTAACAAGTGCTGAGCGTCTTCAATATTGGGGAAAAGATGAGTTAAATGGTCTCCACTGCACAATTTTCATTGAAACTTTACTTTCTTTTTCGACTCATTCTACCACCACCAGCATTATTTCCGGACTTATTTGCATCAGGCTTCCCATCCCGGCTCTTTTTCTTACCTCGTACTTTCTTTTTCCCATTGGAATTTTCATTTCGTTTGGGGTTATCAGATTGGACAGCATTAATCGAAGAAGTTTGGGAAGCGGAAGGGTTAGACGATGTGACTTGGTTGTTAGAAGCAGTTTGTAAAGACAACTGTTGTAGTTGATTCAACAAGTTCATCGTATTTGTGGCTTTGGCTTAGCTACGTCAACCTTGGACCCAGGAGCATTTGGCAAGTACTTTTGTAGGATCCCAGACTGAGAGTAGATTAATTCTAATTGTTGGGCCCTAAAAATGGCTTGCTCCTCATAATAGACCCCAGACATGGAGACATCTTTGGAGATCTCAGGTATCAAAGACTTCAAGAACCACTCGAGACGGCACTCCAAAGGGATTTCGGCTTTAATGAGCCTCTTTCTCTGTCTCCATTCCTGAATGTGATCAGAAATGTGAGTTGCCCTATCCTGACGAAAAGTGGCCAGTAGTTCGGTTCCGGCATCATACCGGACGGGCAACTGAAAATGGTTCAAGAAAATATTGGCTAAGTCGGCGAATGATGTAAAGCTGCCCCCAGGCAACTCTATATACCACATGGCCGCGTTACCAGTCAAGGTGCGTTGAAATAATCTCAAACTAACCGAGTCGTCGATCAGGGAGTTCAATGAGCACAATAAGCGGAACGTGGTTACATGGTCGCCCGGATCCTCACCACTCTTCCCTTCGAATTTTGGAATATTGGAAGGAAGTTTAGTTGGGACTGGAGGCCAGGCCGGATTATACTTGATTGGGTCCTTAGTTAACTTAGTGAGGTCTGGCAAGTTCAACGTTGCCAAAAACGGAAGTCTAGGAGGAGCTTGGGGATTCCACCCGGACTGGGCGGCACTCCCGAAGCTCTGAAAAGATTGGCCTAGATTTTCGAAGGCACTAGGCTACCTGAAGTAACCAGTAGAACCCGCTGAGCCAAAAGGCAAGCCTTGTGACCCAGCAAAACTCGGAGTTTGACCAACTTCGGCCGTATATCCACCATACCCAGCAAAGTTTCCTCCTAAAGGATTGTAAGGAGTTGATAACCCCTGATATGGATTCCAAGCTGAAGCTAGGGGAGGAATACTTTGGAATGAACTAACTGTGGTATATGGCCTATTCCCATATTGGCCGAAAAATGGATTCCCAGTTCTAGCACTACTAAGCCCAGGGTTATTCCAACCTTGGAAAGGATTGCTGCTTTGTACTACAAAAGAAAAAGGCATGGATCCTACCATAGGGTTGGAATGTGGTATATGACCACTTCTGAATGGAAAACCTTGGAACGAAGTCGGTCCACTCATCATGGACGTGGCAGCCCCGAACGGAGCTGAAGGAATTCCCTGTGAATGGGCGCCAAATGGGAAGTATCTAGAACCAAAAGCATTTGTTTGGGAATTTCCATTCGTGGACGGAATGGAGGTAGACCCAACAAAATAAGTGCTAGCAAAAGATCTGAATAAAGAGACGAAGGGGATGGAAATAGTCCCACCCCCTTGTATAGATATGGGAGTCTGTACAGTCGTAGCACTTGTAGAAGCCATGCTTCCAATAGTGGTCATCAAAGGTAAGCGCGTAGCGTAACCTAGACTTGACAGTCTATGCGTCAGAGTCCCAACGTATTGCAATACGTGTGGATGACTGGATGGTAGAGGAGAATTCGGAGACGCTAACAACTCTGAATGTTCTTCTACCTCAATATTATCCTCCGCTTGTAAGTGAACTTGAGAAAGAACTGGAGTGTTCCTCTCTTGTTCTACGGAAGTACCAAGCCTTGCTTCAATACTAATGCCCCTGAGGGGAGGATCAATCCCCGATGCGTCAATTGCCATGGGCCAAAACCCACCAGTATTATTACCTCTGCGCCTTCTCGGAGAAGGCTCTAAACTCGATGGTGAGAGACCACGAAGTCTTCGAGACCATCTAGGAGATCGGTCAGCCACTTTGAATTCTTTGTTTAAAATCTAACTAAAGACTCAAAAAATTTAAAGCTAGACCAACTAAGAGCACATAGCACACACTATAAAGTCCCTAAAGATACAGCGAGTCAAACAACTTCCAAGTATTTCTGCTCCGGGTGATTAGGACCGGACACCAAAATATGAGAAAGTGAAAAATAAGGGGCCTTCCGAAGATAGTCTGGGATGATGAGGGCCCAGGCCTATCAGCGAAGGTATCAGAGGAAGTTACGCTGACCTCCTAACAACAGTTTGCGCCGATGCAAGCCCCCAAGCTTCGCAAGGGTGCCCTCCAGTAGTGTTGTTGAGAGTGATACAACGTCGACCTCAGGTGCCATGAGATTCCCCTCCGCAACCACCTATGTAGTTCCCTAGGAGAAGCAACTATGGATACCAACTCATCGCAGAAGCCAGGCGGAAAAATCGTGAGGTAAGTTCGGACAAGTAGGAGAGGGGGTATCTCTCTTCACTGTCTTCACAGACCCTCATGCTTAACTCCCAGATCCGGAGCTTTCCTGGTCTTCCTAACGCTATTGGATTTTCTCTTGTTAATCAGACTCCTATGTTTTACGTTTAATATGGCCTTGGAGAGTTAACTCTCCACTCGCCTAATTCAAGGCCCTAAAATCCTAAAACTTGTTTGTGTATTTAACTTAAAACAAAAAGTTCCAGTGAATTTTAGTTAGCGCTTGATTTTAAGGGTTGTTCTTTAAGTCAAGGGATGATGGAAGTGAAACTAGTGGTGTTTTTTCGACGTAAAAGAAATTAATAAAACCTAACTATATGCATGTGCACTTTGTCATTGTTTTTCGATGAAGAGTAATTTCTACAGGGTTCGAAAGGAAACTTCTAATGAAACAAACTTTTCTTTCCTTTTCTTTAATTCACACTTCACACTCAAAAGTTAACAAAACTATTTATGCCTAAAGAGATGTAAATCTATCCTAATGCAAGAACTAAATGCTTGATGCAAGATTGAAAACTACTCTAAAACAAGAAATGAAAGTTGCTTTGCTTATCAAATTTTCGTTTTCCACTTACAATATCTAGATTGAATATGAGATGCTACCATTCATTTCGTCTGAATACCAAAAACAAAACTCAAGATAAACATAAAGCACTTTCACTCACCAAAAGGGAACCAAATGAAAAGCAAGTTCAAGAAAGCAAAACAAAAACTTTTCAAAAAGTTCTCTTCAAAGTAGCAACAACAAAGTCTTTTCGAAAATGCTCTCAGCAAAAACTGAAACTTTGCGATTGAAACAATAAGCAAGAAACACTTTTGCAAGTTGACACCATACAATGAATGAAAACTCAACAAAAACAAATGTGTTTAAAAAGGCTTTTTAACAATCGAAAGCAGCAAGGAAAGCTTTGGTAACAAAGACCAAAAAAGATCAAAAAGACAATTTCAAGAAAGTATCAAATGAAAACTTTGATGAAACAAAGAAGTAGATGGTCATAAAAACGATTTTGTTAAGCAAACAAAAAGTCACCAAAAAGCAAAGTTCAACACAAAGATTGATAACAATATTTCTGCTCTGATAAATCAGAGCAGCCAGGATTCCAATCAAGAAATCTTGCGTGCTTTTAGGAAAATGATGATGACACTTGCAAACACAAAACAAGACCAAAACTCCTTATAATCAGAGAGAAATCGAAGTAAGACGCTTGCTATAACACAAACAACTGATACTGACAAAAATGACTGTTTCAAACTGACTCAGAGCACCAGACAAACTTCAGAGACACAAAAATTTATAAATCTTGAAAGTTGCAAGATATACGCGACTGTACTTAGTGCAGATTGCGTGTATATGGAACTGTCCCTGAGGAAACCTGTGTATACATGGGTTTACTTCAGGAAACAAGCGTTTATATGCTTCTGTAACTAAGGAAAACATTGTATATATAATATTTCAAGAAAAATAAAAAACAAACAGAAGAAACTGGAAAAACTCAGAAGTCAAGAACAGACCAGACAGTAACAGCAAACCAACAAGCAACTGAGCCCTGATAGGCTTGACAAACACCCAAACTAGGAACAACAAGAGTGTTGTCCCCAGTGGAGTCACCAATTCTGTTGAGGGATTTGATCCCCTAGGGCTTTTGGGTGGAAAACCTAGCAGACTGAAAGTTGTCTAAACAAAGAAACACGCATACAAACAACCATTATGCTATCAAAAGCAAATTCTAAAGTAAGAAGGACGTACCTCAGGTCCTACGTTCGAGAAGTTCCTCAAGCGTCCAAACCCTTCTTCAAGTCCCTTTCACTCCCTTGTCCTGCAAAACAAACAATTCCAAAGAATGCAGCAGTATATGGTCAAAGACTTATATAAAAATCATCTTTATGTTATAAAAGAAGGAAGTTAGTTATAAACATTAAACCACCATCCATACATGAGATTCAAACATGAACATCATAAACATAAAGAAGAAGCATATCGGGAACCAAGACGCGTTTCTTTATTATAGACAAATAGAATGTACAAAAGGAGTAATATCACCTGAGTAACCTTTCGCAGGCTCCAAGCAAAGATCCCTTCTAGATCCGTCCAGCCTCAAGCCTCTAGCATATCTCCTTCCAAGACTCACTCCATGATGCCATAACTAGTGGATGAACATCAAATCACAAGGAAACAAGGGTTTACTGTATAAATGGGGGAAGTGCAGAAGGCACAAGGGTCTTCAGACCTGGTCAAGGGGAAAATCTCAGTATAATAACCTTTCTCTCTCTTCTCTCCTCCCTTAGGCCTTCCATTTTATGTCTTTTTATATCAATCCCAAAGTAGTTTTTTAGTTAGGAATTGGTTTGGAACAGTTGGGCCACGGGCACTAACAGGTGATCAACAGGTAAAACCCACGATCTCTGCCCGAAAATAAGGAGTTTTATATTTTTTTAAGTGTTTTAATACATATACGCGGGTTGGGTATATGCGAACCCACGTATACACGCGTTTAACTCAGGGCAATGTCACGTACAAGGAATAAAACACTATTTTTTAAATTTGGGACTAGCTCTGGAAGGAGAGGTTGCCCTAGGCCATGAGTGCAGCATCACAAGCCATAATAGTGAGATTTGGAGCTATAACAA
Source organism: Pinus taeda (assembly GCA_000404065.3). Lineage (NCBI taxonomy): Eukaryota > Viridiplantae > Streptophyta > Pinopsida > Pinales > Pinaceae > Pinus > Pinus taeda. Next base: position 53,189 of record APFE031682140.1, on the reverse strand, counting down.
GAGGGCCCCTGTGTAGAGGAGGTTCTTTCTTTTCATTCTGTATATTTTTATTTATGTTTCTTTTCATTCTAGTTGTATATCGATTGTGTTTGATTATGTTCATAATCATTCTAACCATGTACAGATTTTGCAACTTGTCACTAATTTGATAGATGGATTCTAGAATAGTAGTATGTCTTGAACTAGTTTATGCGTTATGAAACCAGATCACAAAAAGATAGAAAATACAGATCAACGCCTTACAATTCATCCTCTTCAAGGGGGCAACCTCCTTTACATTACACAAATGAATGATTCTTTGATTATTCAAACGACAAAACCTCCTTTCTATATATACGAGTCTAAGGAGTCACAATATAACCTAGCCGACCTAACAATAATAATATAAAGGCACAAAAATAACAATAGAGGGATTCTATGGGGCACAATAATAACAATATGGGGACAATAGGGGCACATGCCCCTCTCCTTCAAAAAAGTGTTGTCCTTAATGCTTGAGTAGCTCTGGATGCTTCTGTATAAAATTCTCATCCTCCCATGTGGAATCTTCAGCAGATAAGTTCTTCCACTTGATGAGATACTCCGAAATTGATCGATTCCGTAGGTGTCGAGTTCTTGTTTCTATGACTCCTTCCAATTCCAATATAATTTTTCCTTCCTCATCAAGTTCTAGCAATATGGTTTGAACTGGGAGCTTGTTGCCTATAACCTTCTTTAAACATGAAACATGGAAAACTGGGTGCACTCGAGAAGCTGCAAGAAGCTCCAATTTGTATGTCATAGTACCAATCTTTTGCAACACCTTGTACGGACCATAATACTTTGGTGATAAATGTTTATCATTCTTAGCTTGCTTGAGAAACATTTGTTTATATGGTTGTAGTTGTAGGAATACCCAATCACCTACATCAAAACTTCTTTCGCTGCAATGTTGATCTACCTATTGTTTCATTCTATTCTGTGCCAACATGAGGTTATCCTTTAAGAGTTGGAGGACTTGTTTTTTATGCTCGATGTGATGTTCCACTGCTTGAACCTTAGAATTTTCCCTTAAATATGATGTGACAGATGGTGGCTAATATCCATAAAGTGCCATAAATTGGGTCATTTTTGTTGTTGTATGGAACGAAGTGTTATACCATGATTTAGCCATAGGCAACCATTTGACCATTGTGTCTGTTTATCAGATACAAAGCAATGAAGATATCCTTCCAAGCATTTGTTTACTATCTCATTTTTTCCATCAGATTGAGGATGATAAAATCAGCTATGAGCTAATTGAGTACCGAGACAAGAAAATAATTTTCTCCAAAAATTTCCAGTGAAAATGGGATCTCTGTCACTTACAATAATCTTTTGGTTTCCATGTAGCTTTTGAATTGTTTCCATAAATGCAGTAGAAATTGTACTGGCTTTAAATCGATGTGATAATGCACAAAAGTGTGAATACTTGGTAAGTCTGTCAACTACCACCATGATGACACTTGTTCCCTCAGACTTGGATAAACCTGTGATAAAATCCATGAAAACCTCCTCCCAATGTTGGCTTCGAATGGATAAAGGTTGTAATATACCAGGGTCTTAATTGTTTCAACTTTATGTTGTTGACAAACCAAACAATCCACCAAAAACTTTTGAATATCCGATTTAAGGCCATCCCAAAAAAATTCCTTCTTAACCCTGTGGTAAGTTTTTAAAAATCCTAAGTGCCCTCCTAAGGGAGAAGTGTGCAATTCCATAAGAATCTTTTGTTTGAGTTGGGAATTCTGACAGAGGTATAAGTGATCTTGTACCATAACGAATCATTTTTCTAGCTAAATGTATCAGATGTACTGGAATCTTGTTGTAACTTTCGAATAAGTGCTCACACTTCTTCAACATTCTTCCATTCCTCCATTTCTTCGTTTATCCAATCTCGTTGGATAATAGAAATGGCGCACAAAAATGCTTCCAAATCCTCATCCTTTCTTGAGAGTGCATCTGCCACCACATTTTGCTTCCCTTTTTTGTAGATGATTTCAAAGTCATAACCCAACATCTTTGTGACCCACTTTTATTGCTCTTCAGAGGATAATCTTTGTTCTAAAAAGTAATTAAGGCTATCATGATCCATTTTTACCTTTAAGTGTCTTCACATTAGGTAGGGTTGTCATTTCTTAAGTGAATTTAGTATTTCCAACATTTCCTTCTCATAAATAGCTTTCTGTAAAAACTTTCCCTTGATTGGACAACTTTCAAAAGCAATGGGCCTTTCATCTTGCATTAAAATAGCACCAATTCCATTTTTTGAAGCATCACATTCCATAATAAAGGTTTTTGTGAATTCCGGTGTAGCTAAGACCGGTGCTTGGTACATTGCCTCTTTAAGATGTTCGAAGGCCTTTGTTCCTTCTGGAGTCCATGAAAATGCATCTTTATTCAATAATGTTGTTAGAGGTGCTGCTATTCTCCCATAATTCTTAACAAACATGCAATAATACCTTATCAACAAGAGAAATCCTCGCAGATGCTTTATGGATGTGGGAATTTTCCATTCGTTAATGGATTTAATTTTGCTAGGGTCTACCTTAACTCCTTCATGAGATACAATATGACCCATATGTTCCACCTCTTGTACTCCAAAGAAACATTTGGATCTTTTTGCATATAATTGTTTCTCCTCTAATAGTTGTAGCAC
>APFE031682140.1:20468-50492 GCA_000404065.3 Pinus taeda | reverse complement strand
GTCAACAGGTTCAACATGATCCTTCCAAGACTTGTTGTAGATTAGTATATCATCAAAAAATACTAACACAAATTTTCTAAGGAATGGTTTGAAAATTGAATTCATCAAACCTTGAAATGTTGAAGGTGCATTGGTAAGGCCAAAAGGCATGACCAAAAATTCATAATGACCCTTATGAGTTCTAAATGCTATTTTCGGAATGTCTTCAATCTTCATTCTGATTTGATGATATCCTGAACGAAGATCCAACTTGGTGAAGTAAATTGATCCATGCAATTCATCCAATAATTCATCAATGACAGGAATGGGAAACTTATCTTTAATAGTGAGCTTGTTGAGCTCCCTTTAATCCGAACACATGTGCCATGATCCATCCTTCTTGTGCACCAATACTACTGGAGCAAAGAAAGAACTTTGACTCGGTTGAATTATACCCGCCTCTAGTATTTCTGCGACCATACGTTCAATTTCACTCTTTTGGGCATAGGGATATCTGTACGGCCTGATGTTTGGAGGAAAACTTCCTGGAATCAGATGAATAGCATGATCATGATCACAAATAGGTGGGAGACCTTTGGGAGTCTCAAATACCTCAGAATGATTGTGCAAGACTTTTTAGAGATCTGGAGAAAGAGATGATTCCGATGTGGAAACATCTAGCGAACATAATTGTGCAATTACACCTCTTTGTTCCTTTTTTAGAAGCTTTGTCATACCATTAGAGATCATTATCTTTCCTGGTTTCCTTGCAATACCCCTTAATTCAACTTCCTTTCCTTCCGCAGAAAATTTGATGAAAAGTTCTTGAAAATTAAAAGCTATTGTACCCAAGGATTGTAGCCATTGGACTCCTAGTACAACATCAACACCTCCCATTGCAATGGAAAGCATTGGGCTAGTCAATACATATTCTCCCATGGATAGCTTGATATTACGACACTTTCTAGAGCAATTTATTGTTCCTCCATTTGCAAACATCACTTGACACTCTGGTGCTGGATATAGGAAGCAATTCAATTCTTTTTTTACCTTACAATGACTAAAATTGTGGGTACTTCCTAAATCAATCAACACTATTACCTTTTTCTTCTTGATTTGTCCTTCTATCTTGATGATTTGAGGAGTGGTAATTCCCGCCAATGCATTACAAGATATGGTCGGATTCATTTCTTCTTTATCTAGGCTTTGTTCCTAGAGTATATCCTCTTCTTTTGACCTTTCTTGCTCATTTTCTTCTTCCTCTTCACAATCTATGTAGAATAATATCTTCTCAGCACACTTATGACCTTTAGTGTATTTTCTATCACAACTATAACAAAGCCCTTTTTCTCTTTTTTCTTCCAATTGTTGTGGTGTCAAACTTATACATTGTGGAAGAATAGGGGCAACAACACTTCCATATTTATAGTTGTGAGTGGTATGCTTCCTAGTTGCGATAATTTTTTTTTCCATTTTTCTTGCTAACCGGAATGCCTTCTCTAATGAATCAGGTTCCCAAAGGCTAACATAATGTTGGATATTATCCTTTAAATTCCCTATGAACACATCAATCCTATGCTCCTATGGAATATTTTGTACCCTTATGTTCAATTTTTAGAACTCCTCAATGTGCTCCATTATTGAACCCTTTTGTTTGAGACTTATCAATTGGCTAAAAAAGTGTTGCTTTTTTTATCCTCATAATGTGCTGTCAATTCTTCCGTAAAAATTGCCCAAGTGATAATTTGTTTATGAGAGCAAAGCCATTGATACCATACAAACTAATTTGGTTCCAAATATAAATTCGCAATACGTACCTTTTGTGTGTTTTGCACATTATTGAGATCGAAAAATTGCTCCATCTGTAATATCCATGTTGCGGGATCCTTGCCATCAAACTTCCTCATATCAATATTTGGAATATGGTGGGTCTTCATTCCAACATTAGAGGCTATGAAATCATGATTAAATTTTTTTTTTTCACATCATGAGTTTTCTTTACTACCCTTGCACCATTAGTAAGTATTTCTTGTAGAAAATTTGTCAAATTTGTCTTCAAATCTACCTTGTCGGTCTTCAAATTTGTCTTCAAATCTATTTTCAAATCATCCATATTAGCTTCCATGCCATTCATCTTAGCCTCCATGCCCTTTATCTTGGATTCCATGTCATTTATCTTAGCTTCTGTTAGCTTTTGTGAGATTGACATTTGTTGCACTTGGTCTTGTAATTTTGACATATCATGTAGCATTTCTTCCTCTTCTTCATGAGTCATGCTAGAGCTTTCAAGTTGCTTAATAGGTGTTTGAATTTTCTTTCTTCAGGGCATTAGTTACCGATAATAATGCTCTACTATGCCCTTTGAATTCCTTCAAAATAATTTTTCAAACCAAGCTTAAGCAAAAATTTAAAAAAATCTACACACCGTTTTTCACTTTGTAGGAACTAAATATTGCCTCTAATGTATCTCTGTAATTTCATATCATCCAGTTCTAAAATTGTGGCCTATAGTAGCCCTTTGTGTCCTCTTTCCAATGCCACAAATCTGATCCAAATTGGATTCTCCAAGGAAGAGTTATGCCAAATCTCCCATAGGGACCTGATTATAAACTAGTTTAGTAGAGTGAACTTGTACGACGTGCCACATGTCCCTGTTTCAACATTTGGCTCTAAAAAGTATATACAATAAACTACATTCCATCCTCTTTCTGTACCTTCTTACGAAATTTCAATCTGATTCTTAGAGAGAAAGTTATGATGATTTTCCCCAAGTCACCTATTTGGAATGTAATTCAGGAGTCTGCAAAAAGACCAACTTCCTCAGATCATATCTCTGCAAATATAGCACGAAAAGCTCTGAAATTCAGACTCGAGGTTCAGTGCAATTTTGTCAAATGGTTTTTTTTCATTTCTGAAATGTTGCAGGAAAACAATTTATAGCGAAAATTCCACGATGAACTATTTGGAGCAGCGAAACCCTAGAATCCAAAGCTCTGATACCAAATGTTATGAAACCAGCTCACAAAAAGATAGAAAAGATAGATCAACACCTTAGAATTAAGCCTCTTCGAGTGGGAAACCTCCTTTACATTACACAATTGAATGATTCTTTGATGATTCAAATGACAAAACCTCCTTTCTATATATAGGAGTCAAAGGTGTCACAATATAACCCAGCTGACCGAACAATAATAATATAAAGGCACAAAAATAACAATATAGGGATTTTATGGGGCACAATAATAACAATATGGGGACAATAGGGGCACAAAGATATTAATAAGGGATATAACTACAATAGCAATGGGGTAAACACTAGTATTATAGAGACCTAACATTATTCTCAAGCTTATTTGTAGTTTTTAACTTGCATTTTTGAGACTAAGTCCTTCTGTTGTGCTTTAGCTTTCAATTCAAAGTTGTTTATGCTTTTTGATTAGTAGGATACTCATTACATAAGTGCATGTTTCCAGAGCCTTTAGTTCCTTAAGAGATAATTGGTGGAATATGAAGTTTATGAATGGGATTGTTTGTTGTTCAGTACCTTTTTTTTTTTAATGTAGTTTAATGTCATTTTCTCATGTTATATGATGATGTTTCTAGAGCCTTTAGTTGATAACTGATTTGAAGGTTTATTTTTGGCGAAATTGGTGAAATGTCATGATTATAAATGAGATTACTTGCTTTTCATTAGTGTAACATTAGATAGTTTTTTTCGTTCTCTTATGTTATATGATGATGTTTCCAGAGCCTTTAGTTGATAACTGATTTGAAGGTTTATTGGTGAAATTGGTGAAACGTTATGCTTATAAATGAGATTACTTGTTTTTCATTAGTGTAATATTAGATAGTTTTTCATTCTCTCATGTTATATGATGATGTTTCCAGAGCCTTTAGTTGATAACTGATTTAAAGGTTTATTGGCGAAATTAGCAAAATGTTATGATTATGAATGAGATGACTTGCTTTCCATTAGTGTAGCATTAGATAGTTTAGTGTCATTTTCTCATACCATATAATGATGTTTCCAAAGCCTTTATTTGATTACTAATTTTCAGGTTAATTGGTGACATTGGCAAAATGTTATGATTATGGATAAGATTATTGGCTAGTTTAAAGGTAGTTTTAAAGTTTTACTCTTGCCTTTAGTTTCAATTGTAGTAGTTTCTTAGATTTTAATTTTGCTATTAGAATGGACAGCAGAGGTAGTAGTTTCATTTCTAGTACTTCATTCTTAGTTTGATTTATGTAGTTGCACATTCACTTCTGGTTCGAGTTTTGATTTTGTAGACAATATTTTAAGAGTCTTTTAAGCTCATACTTTTGGGAACATTATAACAAGGAAGAGAATTAGCTTTGTCTTTATCTTATTGACAACTCCACATCCAAATTTGATCTAAAAAGAACTTTTAAACCCTCACTTTAGCAATAAATTAGGGTTTCAATTACATTGTAGCACTCTAGGACATTAACAAAACAAAACCCCAAAATGACATAAAATTGAAAATAGTGAGGTAAGGCAAGGGTTATCTATAATTTATGTAGTAATTTAGGACACTAAATTGACTAAACATTTTGCATTGTTGTTGGGGAAGTGTAACTAGGTGACTTGTCTCTTACATTCATAAAAAAGAAAAAAAAAAGTTAATAGTTTCTCGAGTATGCTCTACTCTTGCACTTAGTGTGATCTAGAGGATCAGAAAAAGAATTATCAGTTCAATTAAAAACATCAAAAACAACAAAAGAATTACGTGCATAGAGAAAGAGATTCTAGAGGAAGATTTATAGCTAGGGGAAGAAGTTTAATTTTCACAACTCCAACTACTTCACCAGGGATAAAAATAATACACCTCCCTCCCAGACTCGTACACCTAGCCTTAGGATTCCTAGAATCCAAGGGGCAGCAACTCAATTAGAAGACTCTCCCACTTCATCCACCAAACCAGATCTGGGAGAAGAACACTATTTCACCTTTATATGGGAGCCTATTATAGTTGAAGAAGTAGGAACACCTAGAGAAGAAGAGGAAATAGAAACTCTCTCTCGTCAGCCATTTATAGAAGAACCAAAAGGTTCTTAAGAAACTATCATGACAAAAGAAGAACTTTCACTATTTTGAGGAGGGAGTAGAGGTAGAGGTAAAGGAAACAATGGAGGAGGTAGAGGTAACAATGTAGGAGTTCGAGGAAATAGGGAAGGAGATAACTCATTTGGATTCCCTATAGTATATGAGGAAAACCATACAACAATAAAAAACATTTCACCATCCGTCCTCCCAAACTTCTATGGGTTAAGAAGTGAGGATCCTGAAACATTTTTGTTTGAATTTGAAGTCTTATGCCGAACCTATGAATATTTAGAAGACTCTGAAAAACTAAAATTGTTCCCATCAACACTAAAAGGGGCAAATTTGAAATCGTTTATGGGATTAGTCACTCAATCCATTAAGACTTGGAATGATATGTGGCAGGCATTTTGGGATAGATACTTGGATTACTGTATGCCTACCAATCATAAGTATGAGGTATTCAAAATGATGCAAAAGGAAGATGAGAACCTAGAGGATTTTCTTGAGAGGTTTCAATACAACTTGAAAAGACCAAATAACAATTTAGATGTGGAGACCTTAAAAGCCCTTTTGTTGAAGGCCATTAGAGATGAATGGATACATATCTTAAATATGATGGGGAAGGGACACATCTCTCAACTACCATTAAATGACATAGTAGAACTATGTGTCCATCTCTCAAGAGGGAAATCTAAAACTAGGAAAGGGCCTAGAGATCCTTCTCTTATCAGAGCTAACAAATCTGCAACTAGAATTGTAAGTAGGGTAGAAATTGGCAATATGCTTGATGAATTCAAAACTGATATTTTAGGGAGCCTTAGTCAACAGCTAGACACCATCAAAATCCAAAAAAAGTAGGAAACAGAAGATGATGCTTTAGCAATATTTTGTCCAAAATGTAGGAAGAAACATGCTCTAAGGGAATGCCCCTTAGATGCAAAAGTTGTAGAAATTTGTATGATTTGATTAGAAAGTCATCAGACGAAGGATTGTCCTTCAATCCCAGGTCTTAAGGCTATCTTTCAGGAAGAAGTAGTTCCAAATTCTGTAGAACCTCTTTGTTTTGTTTCAAGAAGACCTTGGCAAGGGAAACAAAATCAAGGATTTAACAATCCAATGAATCTTCAAGCCCCACCAAATTGGAATTCTTGGCAACAACCTTGGCCTCAACCTCAACATCAATATCAATCTCAATCATGGGCACAAGGGGTACAAAATCCTTATGGGAGATTTTCTCAATATTATCAATATCCTCCATCTTATCAAAGCTATCCCCCCCCCACAAAACCAACAGCAAAATCCACAACCACAACTTCCAAATCAAAGTCCTCATCTTTCATTACCATTTCCACCACAACAACTTCCTCAACAAAGTCAAAATCCTCAACTCTTATTTCCATTTCAACAAAATCCAAATCAACTACCATCCCAACCATTACCGAACCCTAATAATAAAAGTCCTCAAAATGCTTACATAGTAGAAGGACAACAATTTCCTACTTACATGATTGCTCCTCTAGATCTTAATGATGTTCAACTTAGATCTGGTAGGGTTTTAGGAAAGGAAAAACCTTCTATAGATATTCAAGAGCAAGATGCTTCTAAGGAAGACTCTCTGAAAGTCAATAAAAGTTTTGTGGAGACATCTCCTCAAAACCCAAATATTCAAGAGAAAAACAAAAAGAATCAACCCACACAACTCCTATAGTTGAGCAACATGTAACTACATCCACACCTCCTTTTCCTGAGAGATTACAAATTGACAGAGGAGTGGAAAACTAGATCTTGTTGCTCAATTATGATTTCCTAGATGAATTAAAGAATGTTTGTATCAAGATTCCCTTGTTACAATCCATTAGAGAAATTCCTATTCTAGCAAAAACAATAAAGGAGTTGAGTATCAAAAGAAAAAGTAGGAAACCAAGAGACACAAAAAGAATCCACCTAGAAGGGAAAATAGTAGATATCATGATGGGAAAGATTACCATGCAAAAATATGTAGATCCAGGAAGCCCAATTGTCAAGACACACATAAATGGGATTGAAATTCCAAACACATTAATTGACTTAGGGGTAGCTATAAACAATATGAGTAGACAGACTATGGAACAGCTTAAACTTCCTAATCTTCTTTATACACCTACCTTACTGCAACTTGCAGATAGACCAGTAATCAAACCAGATGGTGTGTTAGAAGACATTTCAGTCTCCTTAGATTCTTGGGAATATCCTGTGGATTTTATGATTTTGACTCCCAACAATAATCTAGGAGGACACCCCCTCATCTTAGGAAGACCTTGGCTAGCTATAGCTGATGCTTTTATTAGTTGTAGATCTGGTGACATGTACATTTATGATGGTAGTTCAACAAAGAAATTTACTTTGTATCCTCCAGCAAAAGAAATTACAGAAGTAGATGAAAATGAATGGGCCAATGATGAAGATGTTATACAACCTGTCTTTACTATATCAAAAATTAGTGAGGATAATCAAATTTTGAACACATTAGAAAATTTTGAAACATCTTCAGAATATGTTCATACACAATTTCAGTTAGATTTTGATATTGAATACTTGTCATCTAGGAAGATGTCTCTTTACTCCATGGAAGAGTTTGGCAGTTCTGCAATTGAAATTTTTCCAGGCAAAACACTAAATATCAACAAAAACTTGGAGAAGTTAAGCTAACCAAAATCATACAAAAACATTTTGCTACATTTGCATGGGAGTATACTAATATGAAAGGTACTGACCCTAAGACTTGTATCCATCATAGCTATATTGAGGAAGATAGTAGACCAATCAAACAACCTCAGAGAAGGATGAATCCAAATCTTAGGGAGATTGTGAAAGAAGAGCTCCAGAAAGTACTCAATGTGAATTTCATTTACCCAATCTCAGATAGCCAATGGGTTTCTCACTTGGTAATAGTGCCTAAAAAGAATGGTAAATGGAGGGTATGCATTGATTAGAGAGAATTGAATAAAGAAATATTGAAGTATCACTTTCCTTTGCCCTTCATAGATCAGGTATTAGATACACTAGCAACTAAAAAGTAATTTTCATTTTTGGATGGTTTTAGTGGTTATAATCAAATTCAGGTAACACCTACAGATCAACATAAGACCACATTTACTTGTCCATGGGGAACTTTCGCCTACGAAGTGCTTCCTTTTGGATTATGTAATGCACCCGCAACATCCCAAAGAGCAGTACTAGGAATGCTTTCTGATCTAATACATGATTGTGTAGAGGTATATATGGATGATTTTACAGTCTATGGTAACATATTTGAAGAAGCCTTGGAAAATTTGGAAAAAATACTTAAAAGATGTAAAGAAACAAACCTTTCATTAAGCCATGAAAAATGCTTTATGATGTTTATGGAAGGCATTGTTTTAGGACATCATATTTCAAGGGATGGGATTAAAGTAGACAAATCTAAAGTTGAAGTCGTCTCCAAGTTACCTATTCCAAATTGTCAAAAATATGCTAGAAGTTTTCTAAGATTTATAGGATATTACAGAAGATCCATAGAAAACTTTACTAAAATAGCATCTCCACTCTTCAAACTACTTACAAAAGATTGTGAATTCAAGTGGAATCCTGATTGCCAACTAGCATTTAAAGCCTTGAAAACAAAAATATCTGAAGCACCTAACATAAGAGGATCAAACAGGAAACTTCCTTTCCATATTTCTACATATGCTTCAAATACAGCTCTAGGAGCTGTACTAGGACAAAAATACTTGATTCCTTATGCCATTTACTATACAAGGAAGAATTTAACTCCCACTGAGTTGAATTATACTGTGACTGAAAAAGAGTTCTTAGTTGTTGTTCATGCAATTAACAAGTTTAGACATTATATAGCTAGCTATGAAACTTTTGTTCATATTGATCACTCTATAATTAGATATTTGATGAACAAACCTATTACTAATGGTAGAGTCACAAGGTGGCTTTTACTTTTACAAGAATTCAATATTACTGTGTTGGGTAGACCTGGGAAACAAAACATAGTTTTTGATTTCTTGTCTAAGATTCAGAATATCAAAGAAGACTCTCCAGTAGAGGATAAGTTTCCTGATGAATATTTATTTGCAGTAACTACTCAAAATCCTTGGTTTGTAGACATTGCTAACTATTTGGTTACAGGGAATTTACCTGCACATTTATTTCCTAAGGAAAGAAGAAAGACTATTCAAGATAGTTTAAGATATTCATGGATTTCTAACGAATTGTATAAAAAAGGGCTAGAATTTTTTATCAGAAGATGTGTTAGGGAAGATGAAATGCCTAATATTCTTAAAGCATGTCATGATGAGCCATGCGGTGGACACTTTGCTGACAAAAGGATAGCCTACAAAATCCTTTCTTTAGGATATTATTGGCTATCCATTTTCAAAGATACAAAGTAATATGTCAGAAGGTGCGACAGCTACCAAAGGGTAGGAAAACCTGCTCCCTCAAATGAGATGCCATTACAACCTCGGGTACTTATCGAACCCTTTGAAAAATGGGCTTTATACTTTATTGGACCTATTAATCTTCTATCAAGGCAGAAAAAGTATATATTGGTATGTATCGATTATGTCACTAAATGGGTAGAAGCAAAAGCATTATTAGCTGCTAATGAAAATATAGTAGTTAATTTTCTTTTTGAGGATATTTTTACTTGCTTTGGTGTTCCAAGAGAAGTTGTGATAGATCAGGGAGCTCAATTCACATTCAGAATGATGGAGAAGCTTATGGAAAGTTATAATATCAAGCATAGAAAATCCACTCCTTATCATCCACAAGAAAATGGTCAAGTGGAGTCCACAAATAAAGTGATTAAAGGAATCATTACCAAAATTGTGCATCTACATAGAAGAGACTGGGTAGAGAGGCTTCTTGAAGCCTTGTGGGCCTATAGAACTACATGGAGGAACACAACGGGACATACACCTTATGAACTTGTTTATGGAAAGGAATTTTTGTTCCCCATTGTGTTCCAAGTTAGAAATTTCAAGATGGCATCTCAGTTGGGAATGAATCTATCAGAAGCTCAAAAGCATAGACTGGAGCAATTAAATGAACTTGATGAAATTAGACAAGAAGCAGTTCAAAGAACTGGTCTAGTTCAGTAGTAGAGAGCTAAGTGGCATGAAAAGTACATCAAGGACAAAAGGTTTCAAGAAGGAGATTGGGCATTGTTATTTGATTCCAAGTTCAAGGATTTCCAAAGAAAATTTCAAACTCATTGGCTTGGGCCATATGAGATTGTAAAAGTTTTAAGCAATGGAGCAGTGAGAATCAGAACCATCGATGAGCACCAAAATCCTCTCCTTGTGAATGGTCATAGATTGAAGATTTATCAGAAGTGAATCTCAAAGGATGATTTTATCAAGATCTTTCAAGATAATTCTGAAATGAGGCTAGTGAATAAGAATCATCCTTCTCCACCAACTTAGTCTTTATTATTTTCATCATTGAAAAAAAAAATGTATAAGATTGAAAACCAATCACTGATTGGAATTTTTATGCATAAAATACAAGGTGAAAATTAGAAGATTTCACTCATGGTTTGTTCATTTCATTCCATTCCACAAAGTTCACTCAATATTGCCACCACATTCCATCAGTAAAATTTCTTTCAATACTTCTTTCATATCCACTGATCCATGTTTCCATTCATATAGTCAATTTGTATTCTTCATCCATTATGTCATATTTCATTCACTATGTTCCATTCTGCAACTGTTTTCCAATTCAGTAGCTATTTTTCAATTCCACAGTTGTTTTCTGATTCCGTAGCTCTTGTTACTCTACAGTAAATAGTTGGACTATTAGAGGAAATAAAAAAATAAATAAATAAATAAAAATAAATGCGGTTATTTAAGGAGGAACCTCTTAAGACACATCAACTATTAAAGAAGGAATTTCTATGAAGATACGTCAGTACCTAAAGTACCTACAAGAGCAAGCAATCAAAGGGTTAGTAAACAAGGAAGGTATGATTCCAAAACTGAAAATAAAACCCATTTCAAATAGAAATATAAAGCATAAATTATATATTTTGAATAATCACTACTCAACATATCATGATTTGATTTGATCATTGTCACAACTCCACCATACCCTCTGATTCAATACCTAATGGTCTCATAATCTATCTCCAATTTTTTCTCATACGTAATTGTACAACCTTCTTCCACCTGTTGAAATGGCTAATCATGGGAACATAAGCTCGTTGAATACGGCTTTTCCTCCTGCAACCTTTTCTTATGAACTCAAACTACTTGGTTTCCACTCAGTCTTGCAGTTTTGTTCATGAGTGATACTCTGCCTCCATGCAAACCGTCTGTGCACCGAGTTCTACAGCCTTCACACTATTTCTATCCATACAATTCTTCTCACTTCGTAAACCCTTCTTAATTTCATACTCAGTGTTTTCCCATTTCCATACCCATCAATTTTCTCCACGGTCTTCTTCCATTTCTGTCCAAATAACCGTTTTATTTCCATATAACCATTCTGTTTTCATATATCCATCATTTACAGAGGTGTTTACATAATGAAAAAGGTAGAATGGGTCTCATTGTGAGGACAAAGCCTGAAGGAATCAAATTCATGGAAGGATACCCTCAGCGAAAAGGAGCATTGAAGAAGGTTGTTTGGCTAAAGCTCATCAAAAAGTTAAAAGGCCATAACGAGGAGGTTACCAAAAGATTTGCAAGAGCTTTCAATAGGGTAGAAGTGGAAATTGGGGATATATGGTTTGCAGTGACTGAGACTTCTATTGCAGCTACAACAGAACTGACAAAGGATGGAGAAAGGTGGTTCAAAAACAAGGACTTTGATGAAAAGGTCTGGAGAATTATTCTTCGAAACCCAGGTACGGACATATCAATTTTCAAAAAAGGAATCCTTGTCTCAACATTAAAAGATAAGTGGAGTAGTTTGCTCTTTATCATTCAGAAATTTATCACGTGTGAGGGTAGATATGGCTCAATGTACAGGTATCACATAAGGTTATTAATGAACTTTTTGGATAATGAGACCACCAATATCCCTTATTTTCTGTCGAATAGTTTAAGAAAAAATTCTACCACAGTTTAGAAGAAGATAGAAGATATAGAGCCCCATCTTTACCACTATGGTCTTATAAAATCTTAGTTGAAAGCCATTTGAAGGATATAGGGGATACATAGGAAAACTTCCTAATCAGGAACTTCTTTCAAGATTCACCTGAATTACCTGAAGGGATTTCAGTAAAGAGAAGTAGGAGGAAGAGAACAACTATGTAAATTCAATATACTCCTACTAGTTCGACAAAATGAAAGAGTGAGGGAGAACTACCTTATGAAACTTTAACTGAAATAATGAAGCATACAAAACGGAAAGAAAAGAGGAAATTTGAAGAAATTTACCAGACTGTTGAGCCTTAATCAGAAGGAGAACAATTGCTTTCTAAAAAATTAGCTCATATTCAAGAATAGTCCAATAAAGAAAAAGAGAAGGGAAAGAAAAAATAGGTCATAGAAAAGGAGGATATAGGCTCACAAAGTCTATGAAGAAGCTCTAGGCTTAAGGGCAAGTTGAGGAAAACATAAGAAAAGGAGCTCAATTCGTAGAATTGGGAGGGGAGACTCCAACCCAAACACCAGAAAACACTCCACTTGAGCAAAGTCCACAATATTCTCCTTCTCCTCAGCTTGACTTTGAAACTAGTCCAAGAAGATCATCTCCAAAAGTTGATCAAGCACAACAATAGGCTTATGATTTCATTGAATCATTGGAACAAGAGAATACAACAGCAAAACAAGGTACATCAAAGCAAGACATCTATGAATTAGAATTCTGAAACAGACATATCCAGAAGGAAAATGAGACACTCAAGGAGCAGAATAAACTAGACAAAATCATCCATGACAATATCATGCTACACTTAGGATTATTGATCTGATAATCACCCTATGAGTGACATCAGTTGAAGATTTATTAAACAAAGGTATTAAAGACTTATGCGTTGATGTGTGTTTTGTGTTATTTAAGCAACGAATCGATCAGATTGCCAACGCACATACATTTAAATGGAAAGACAGCAGAGAAATACAATAAGAAAACACAAAGACACAAGAATTTTTTAATAAGGAATTCACCCTATTCTCCAAGGCTACATCTCCGGCCCAGCTTTCAGTGGTGGCCTTGTTTTATTGTGTCTTTAAGCAGAGAATTACAATGCAGTGACTCAATGTGAGTTCTCCTGAAGTAGGTTTGCTTGGCAGGGTGGTTCTTCGATTCCCCAAGCCACTGGAGTACATAGATGCTTCTTCTTCCTACCAGCTCTATGACCTTCTAGTCTACAGTGGAAAGAGCCAAATGTGGTGCTCAGTCCGGACAGATTCCTCTATGGGATGGATTGAATCTCTCAAGCTCTCTGGTGCTTGATGCTACTGCTGGTCAGCTTGGCCCTCTGTCTCTTTATGCTTTTGCTTTACTACCTTCTTCTCTGGTTTCTGTCTCTTAGTGTTTAATTCTCCTCTCAGGGTTCACTCTGACTGACTCAAAAAAAATCTCAACTATGTATTCTATCTCTGTTCATGGCTTTTAGCCATTTGTTCCCACGCCTGTTCAGTTCCTCTTCCACCTCTGTTGATTCACCTTCTATAGTTAGGCTTGCAGTTCCCTATTCGGTGTCATCATGAACACTCATGGAGTGGCCATGTGTCCTCCTCTAAATGGCGCCAACCTGCTTCGTTGGTTTGTTTCTTCAATTACATTGTGGATGAAGTCTTTCCTCCATCATGGCGGTCAAATAGACTCCAAATGTTTACAAATCGCGGTGTATTCCTTCGTCGAATCCGCTTCCCCCATCGGGCACGATCTCAGCCATCTGATCTGGGTCCCCCAGATACAACTTCATACGTACATCCCGCGTGGTTGACTTGGTCGACCAATAGCGTGCGATCAACAACGGTTTTCTCTCACCTCTACTTGCCACGTGTCGATTGATGTATGGAATCACTCTGCTCTCATCCAAAACCTCTTACCATTTGAGGGCGCCCCAATAAATACTACTGGTTTCTAGAGTGCGGGTCCCGCCTTTACACATTTAGTGCTTTTTCCTTTTTTGCCCGCGGTTTTCTGGTTCACCATGCATTCGAGTGCTTGGGCTTCCCCCATTTCGGCCCAGTTTTCCTAGCTAATCACACATCAAAAACCTCCTTATTTTCCCGATCTGGGGCTCCCAAGGGCTAATTCGACCTCCTGCATAGTCTCCATGGGCCTCGGTCAGCGCGCTTTGATCGAGGTCCTCATCATTACACGTTGGCTGCCATTGCCACTGGTTCAGGGTGTTTTTGATCGCTATTTTGGAATTATTTAATGTTTTGTCCTGACCTGATATAGTCATGGTTTTTTGATAGTTCTTTATGGATCCAATTCAGATCAATTATGGCAGAAGAAAAACAAGAAGTTGAAGAAGAAGACTAAGAAGCTAAGTAGGTCCCTCATCAACCTCAAATATAAATTCCTTATGAGGAACCCTAGGATGATTGTGGCGGAAAAGAAGAAGAAAAATAGGTTGGATGTCCTAGCAGAGGTTTCAGAATAGATGCAGTATAAGGAGGATTGTTACAACTTTGGTTGCTTGAGGACATGCAACAGCTTCACAGTGGGGGTATGTTGAGCCCCAAAGCTACCTCTTTTCCAAGCATTTTCTTAACCCTTTTTCCTCTATTTTCCTATGCCAATTCATCCTATGTCATCAAAAAATCATTGCGTGTTGATTCTAGGAGTGTATCTTAGTGATTTTCAAGTTATATCATTATGTGTGTTATTTGGATTAGGTTTTGTTCTTCAGCTACAGAATGTAACCAGTTTCCGCAGCTAACTAGAAATTATGCAATTGTTTTTATACTCTTATAGATTACAGGTGTCAAGAAGAGGAATGAGCCACATGGGTAGCTCAGGAAATGTCGACACATGGACAGGGTCCTATCCACTTGGTCATATATAGAAGGAAAGACCCCGGTCAAAAGGGAGTCAAGGGAGGAGTTCTATTCCAGTTAGAACATTGTTTCTACATGCAGGAAGAGTCTGAAGTTGTTCCTAAACTTGTGGATTCATTTTTCCATCTGCACGCCACCTACATAACTAAATCCAACATCCACCATGCATAGATTTACTACTTGTAGCAACTGAGAGCCTGAACCTGCAGATACACGTCCTGTTCACATGTCCAGCACTAAAGAATTTCCTCCTAGAAAAGTTAGCAATTTCCTCTATAGATTCCAACGTTTTGTAACACAGACTAGAAAACATTGTTATGTTATTTGCATAGTGTAAATTCTGCTCTATGGACGAGACATATCCTACTCTGTTTTCATAATATAAGACTCTATTTTTATATGGCTATTTGAGTGCATTGAAGTAAGCTCTACGTGTTAAACTGAAGCTATGCAAAGGGCCCCTGTGTAGCTGAGGTTCTTTCTTTTCGTACTGTACATTTTTATTTATGTTTCTTTTCGTTCTAGCTATATATTGATTGTGTTTGCTTATGTTCCTAAACATTCTAACCCTGTACAGATTTTGCAGCTTGTCACTAATTTGATAGGTGCATTCTAGAATAGCAGTAGGTCTTGAATTAGTTTATGCTCAAGATTATTTGTAGTTTTTAACTTGCATTTTTTAGGCTAACTCCTTCTGTTGTGATTTAGTTTTCAATTCAAAGTTGTTTATGCTTTTTGTTTAGTAGGATGCTCATTACATAAGTACATGTTTCCAAAGCCTTTAGTTTGTTAAGAGCTAATTGGCGAAATATGAAGTTTATGAATGGGATTTGTTTGCTATTCAGTACCTTTTTTTTTGCTTAATTTAGTTTAGTATCATTTTCTCATGTTATATGATGATGTTTCCAGAGACTTTAGTTGATAACTGATTTGAAGGTTTATTGGCGAAATTGGAGAAATGTTATGATTATAAATGAGATTACTTGATTTTCATTAGTGTAGCATTAGATAGTTCTTTTCGTTCTCTCATGTTATATGATGATGTTTCCAAAGCCTTTAGTTGATAACTGATTTGAAGGTTTGTTGGCGAAATTGGTGAAATGTTATGATTATAAATGAGATTACTTGCTTTTCATTAGTGTAATATTAGATAGCTTTTCATTCTCTCATGTTATATGATGATATTTCCAAAGCCTTTAGTTGATAACTGATTTAAAGGTTTATTGGCGAAATTGACGAAATGTTATGATTATGAATGAGATGACTTGCTTTCCATTAGTGTAGCATTAGATAGTTTAGTTTCATTTTCTGATACCATATAATGATGTTTCCAGAGCCTTTATTTGATTACTAATTTGTAGGTTAATCAGTGACATTGACGAAATGTTATGATTATGGATAAGATTATTGGCTAGTTTAAA
This sequence comes from Pinus taeda, assembly GCA_000404065.3. Classification (NCBI taxonomy): domain Eukaryota; kingdom Viridiplantae; phylum Streptophyta; class Pinopsida; order Pinales; family Pinaceae; genus Pinus; species Pinus taeda. The sequence continues at coordinate 34,026 of APFE031682140.1, read as the reverse complement.
AGAAGTTTTAAGGTTTTACTCTTGCCTTTAGTTTCAATTGCAGTAGTTTATTAGATTTCGATTTTGCAGTTAGAATGGACAACAGAGGTAGTAGTTTCATTTCTAGTACTTCATTATTAGTTTGACTTATGTAGCTGTACATTCACTCTCTCATTCGAGTTTTGACTTTGTAGACAATAGTTTAAGATTCTTTTAAGCTCATACTTTTGGGAACATTACAACAAGGAAGAGAATTAGCTTTGTCTTTATCTTCTTGACAACTCCACATCCAAATTTGATCTAAAAAGAACTTTTAAACTCTCACTTTATCAATAAATTAGGGTTTCAATTACATTGTAACACTCTAGGAGATTAACAAAACAAAACCCCAAAATGACATAAAATTGAAAATAGTGAGGTAAGACAAGGGTTATCTAGCACATATAGTGCACTACACTTCATCAGTTTACGACTCCTAGATTGATAATTTATGTAGCAATTTAGGACTCTAAATTGACTAAACAATCACCGTGGTGCACATGGAAACCATCAAGAACTTTCGATCTTGGTATTAGTATGTTACTATCGATCAGCATGAGGATGTTGAGGAATTGGACTTCCATGGTTGTCTAAGTCATAGTGATGTCTAACATGGCTTTCTCAATCCATTTCTCTCACATGAGTACATGTGCATTGTAATATAATGTCTTGTCAAGTGTAAGTCAAGTGTCAATAATTGGATGTAACAGTCATAGAGTAGATGAAGAGTGACGAGGGTAGTTGAACTATCACAAAGGGGAATGTCAATGGTCACCCCACCCTTTGTTATAAATAGTCCCTCATAACTCATTGTAGAGTCTTTTGGTCAACCAAACTTCTGATAAGACTATCTTGGAGAGAGCTTGGACAGTATTGAATGAGCCTTGGCTTCTCCATTGTGTAGAGCTAGTACATCTCTTTGGAGGAGCAGGCGGTTGTGGCTATAGCATTCTGCTATCAGGACTATTGGTTGGACATGGATGTATTGTATGACTAGAACTCACACTTCTTAATATAACAAGAGCCAACACGTTTCATGCATGTGTTGTATTATATTCTATGATATCTGGTTTACTCTAAATGATATATGTATTGGTTTTCTTACGCATGGATGTATAGACTATTATGTATAAGTATGTACGAATATTTCTTAAATGTGTTTTTGGTTTAACCATCACCTTAGATAGCTCACTAACTTGCCTTCCATGTTGTGATGTATCTTTGCTCATGTGTTCCCTTCCAAACTGCGTGCTATCACAGGTTTCCAAGGGGCACACTCATCTCAACCCCCATGTGTTAGAACCTCTCATGCACCTTCCTTGACTTATTGCAGTTGTCACACCCTTACTACCAAAAAAGTTATCTTACATTCCTCTATGCGAAATCATGGTCAATGCATTATTGTACGACCCACTATTGGGACTCCTACACCAAACGGTCTGAGTTCTAATTGGGACTTCTTACCAGGGAGATCCCCTGACATGTTGGTGGGTCTAGCACCATCAACATAATCAAATTTAGTGTTGTTGGCATGAAATTGAATCATCTTACTTATTTCTACCAATACTCTCCACATCTTTATTTGTGTGTCTAATGTTCCCATTGTTTAAAATAGTTTTCTCCTTTTTATGCTAGATTCCGCAAAACAAATTTTAATTTATGTTGTTTTTAATGGTTCGTATGGCTATTTTTATCCATGGTACTTTTTTATTATAGAAATAAGATAGGGATATGTCATCTTTGTTTGGTTATAGTTTTGATTGTTACAACAGAATTATAACAAGTCTAATACATTTTCTCTTTATTGTTTTACAATTGTTTTGTATTTTCACTTAAACCACTTAGGCAATGACTATGTTACAAGGTCTTCTGAACTTCAACATTAACATTTTAAATTTGGAGAACTTAAAAAAAATTGAAGTTAAACGAACCTTATGGTCATTCACCAAGTCCATAGCTCAAGCTCATAAATAATAGCATGTCACAGCTCAAGCTTGTAGTCTATCTTGGCAATTTCCAAGTCCATTGTATCATATATATAATATAATATATAATATATATATATTATATATATTATATATATATAAATATAATATATTATATTATATATAATAATATAATATATATATATAGAATTGTATATTACTATAGTAAATGAACCTAATGGAAAACCTCATCTGAACCTCATCGAAAAAATTGAACTTGAATTGAACCTAATCATTGTTGAACTTCAACTTCAACTTGAAGTGTGTGAATTAGGGCAATGATACACTTCCTGTCAAGGATGTACTCTTATGGTTCCTCTCACATTAATTGATGAGAGGGTCTTTGAACTTTTATTATTTTACATAGAAAATTAAGAATTCTTAGTTGATTTTTCGTGATTATTTATTTCCTAAGAGTGCCTGAATATTTTTTATCTTGTATTATTTTAGTAATTATGGAGAATAATAATAAATTATCAATGTTGACACTTTTGTGCTTTCACATAAGGAACAATACATAAGAAGAGCTTGTCTCATTATCTCAGGTCTAAGTTGAAATACTTTAGAGAAATAATTATAAAAAATAAATGGCATGTGCTTAGTGCCTAGATGTGAACACATGAAACTACGGTAATCTGTTTTCATAATAGAAATATGTGCCCAACTATTTCAGTAATGATATATAAGATTAATGAGCTTTATTGTAAATTGTATGCAGAATTGATGAATGTTGGCTAGAAGGAGGCAACATTACAGACACTTCACAACTTGATAACATCCAAATAGTACAGAGTATGTCAAAAGACACTGGAAAAGGTTATGTTAAAATATGTGGAACTTTGTGTGGATATGAGGCATGGCAAGTTTGCAAAGCATGGAATTATTCAATATCACATTGTATGCCTACAAATGAATGTCATTTCCTTGGAGGAGGTTATCAAGTATTTCCTCCATCTCTCTAGTGAGAAGACTGAACATGCTCAAGCTCAAGCACAAGCATGTGAGATTGCTCTTGATATTGAGGAATTAGAGGTAAAGAAGACGCCAAAGGACTTTATACTCAGTTATGTGTTAGGTTGTGTTATATTCTTTCCATGATTAGCCTATGTAGTGAACCAGGGGGTTAGAGGGGGGGCAGAGGCCCCCCTTCATTGCACCAATTGTGCAGTGGGGTCACAGGGGGGGCGGAAACCCCCTCTATCTAGGGGGTTTGAGGGGGATGGGTAGCCCCCTCTACGGGGTCCGAGAGAGCACCTCGGGAAAACAAATTGGACCCTATATTAGGTTGGGCATACCTACCTATGGTTTTATGCATGTTTTTTGCACATGGTTTTGGACACGATGGTCTTCGGCCCATGGTTTTGGACGTGATGGTTTTCGGTCCATGGTATTGGATGCTTTGGCATGTATAAATATGTATATTAACATTCAAAGGAACATAATGAAAAATCAATTTGGTAGTCCTGATTTTGGGATCCTGGGGAAAATCTTTGTGTATATGTGTTTTATGTGTTATTCTCTCGCAATGTTTATTTTCTGTGTTTTAGAATTCATATGCTGGTAATATATGTACAGGGTTAAAGTGTACATTTGGTATCAGAGCTATTTTGGCTTCAAGGGGATGCCTTTGTTTATGAGGGGTTTTGCTCAGGCCTATGGTAGACCCTGTTCAATGGGAGATCTGCAAGACTGATTCTGGTGTTGAAAGAAGATGGCAAGTTGTGGAAAGATAGAGATCAAAAAATTTAATGGTGAGAGTTTTGAGTTGTGGAAACTCAAGATGGAGTATCTATTGGTGGATAAAGATTGGTGGATCACAGTAGATCCAGGTACTAAACCAATGGGAGTGTCCGATTAAGAATGGAAGAAGTTGGATCAGAAGGCAAAGAGCACAATACCATTGTGTGTCTCAGATTCAGTATTGCTAAATGTATCAGGGGGAGCTACAACTAAGGCTTTATGGGACACGTTAGGGATTTTTTACCAATCTAAGTCTCTAGTAAATAAACTCTTCCTATGAAAAATGTTGTATAAAATGAGGATGAAAGATGGAGAATTGATGACAGAGCATCTGAACGCATTTAATATTGTGGTAAGTCAGTTATTATCTATTGATATTAAAATGTCAGATGAAGATAAGTGCATCAGTTTGTTCTGTTCTCTACTAGATTGATGGGATGGTCTAGTTATTGCAATAGGTACCAATGCAATTGCCTTACATTTTGATGAAATAGTCTCATCCTTGCTGATGGAGGAGATGAGACGGAAAAATATGGAGAGTTAGAATGGTGATGCCTTGTCTATATGAGGACAGTCCCAGAACAAAAACAAAATAAGTCATCGAATGGGAGATCTAAATCTAGAGGGAGATCTAAATCTCCAAGAAAACCTATAAAGGTGGTGTGATGGAAATGCGAAAATGAAGGGCACTACAAAAGGGACTATAAATCTAAAGCTCCTAACAAAGGAAAGGGATTTGATGATGCTCCTTTTGCAGAGGCAAAAACCACCTCATATGAAGGTGGGGATGTGTACTTATCTTCTTCAAATACACATGTAGATCATGAGGCAGGGTTGATTGACTCAGGTGCATCCTTTCACTTCACTCCCCATAGAGAGTGGTTCTGCGAGTATGAGAAATATGATGGTGGTGATTTCTTCTTGGGGGATGACAGGAAGGCTAGAATCGTTGGTCATAGAAAAGTAAAGTTGAAACTACAAGGTGGAAGGGTTAGAACACTTCTAGGTGTTCTACATATTCCTATATTGGCCATAAATCTAATTTCTATAAGAAAGTTGGATGATGCAGGTGTAAGAATAGTGTTTGAGAAGGATACTTGCAAGATGGTTCAAGGAACACTATTATTGATGCAAGGAGTTCGAATTGGAACTATGTATAAGCTGCAAGGTAGCACTATTGTTGATGGGCGCAACAATTCTATGGCTCCTAAAACTGGAGCAGAAAATCTAGTGGTCTCTCGAGAGAAGACCATGTTGTTGCATCAAAGGCTTGGACATATTGGAGAGAAGGGCCTTCAAATACTTCATGGTAAAGGTGTGGTAGAAGGTATGAGTAATAGCTCTCTGGATTTTGATTTCTGTGAAAATTGTGTATATGGGAAGCATAATCGAATAAGTTTCCCCTCTAGTGGTAATAGGGCGAAATAGATATTAGAGCTTGTGCACAGGGATTTGTTTGGACCTGTGAAGGTTCCATCACTAGGTAAGTTTGTGTACTATGTATCATTTATAGATGGATTCTCAAGGAATACATGGATATATTTCCTTAACAAGAAATCTGAAGTCTTTGACAGGTTTAAAGAATTTAAGGCTCTGGTGGGAAACCAGACAGAGAAGAAGATAAAGGTGTTGAGGACAGATACTGGTGGAGAGTTTTGCAATAAGGAATTTGAAGAATTCTGTAAGAAGTGTGGTATATAACGGAAAAAGAATACTCCATATACACCTGAGAAAAATGGAGTTGCGGAAAGAATGAACAAGACATTGATGGAAAGGGCAAGAAGCATGCTCAGTGGTGCCAGGTTAGGAAAAGAATTTTGGGCAGAGGTGATGGAAACAACATGTTACCTTGTCTATAGATCACCTTCATCAACATTGGAGGATAAGACTCCATCTGAGGTTTGGACTGGTAGAAAATGCTCTCTTTCACATCTGAGGGTATTTGGATGTGATGCATATCTACATGTTCCAAAGGAGAAAAGAACCAAGTTGGATAGCAAATATGAAAAGTGCATCTTTATTAGGTATAAGGATGGTTTAAAGGGTTATAAGCTTCGGAACCCAGTAACAAGGAAGGTTGTGTACAGCCGAGATGTGGTGTTCAAAGAGGTGAAAGATGTTATTAAACATGAATTCCCATCAAAGAAACCTGAGAAGATAGAGTTTGAGCTTAAGGAGGAAGAATCAGACTCTATAGCAGAAGAGGAATCAGAGGATGAAGAGCCACAAACTCAGGGTGTGAGAAGATTAGTTCGAGAAAGAAGGCAACCAGAAAGGTATAGTCCATCTTCTTTCCATTTAAATTTTTCTTTATTTATTACTGATGATGATCCCAAAACTGTGAAGGAAGCAATAGATTCAGAGGATGGAAAAATCTCCAAAGAGGCCATGGTTGATGAAATGGTATCTTTGCACAAAAATGAGGCTTGGGATCTGGTGGAGTTTCCGGCTGGAAGGAAACCCATTGGAAGAAATTGTGTGTTCTAGAAGAAGACAAATGCAAAAGGAACGACAGAGAAATACAAAGCTCGATTGGTAGCAAAAGGTTATTCCCAGGTGCCGGGAATTGATTTTGGTGATATGTTTTTCTTGTTGCCAAGGTAGCTTCGATTAGATTACTTTTATATGTTGCTACTAATTTTGATTTTGAGGTAGAACAAATGGATGTGAAGACATCATTTCTTCATGGGGATTTGTAAGAGGAGATCTACATGAAGCAACGTGAAGGTTTTGCGTTGAAGGGTAAGAAAGAACTGGTATGCAAGTTAAAGAAGTCTATGTGTGGGTTAAAAAAATCACCAAGAATTTGGTATCAGAAATTTGATACATTTATAGGGGGACTTGGCTTCACCAAAAGCAAAGAATATCATTGTGTGTATTTTAAATTAATTGGTGACTGTGTTATTTATCTAGTCTTGTATGTGGATCATATGTTTCTAGTTGGAAATGACAAAGAAATTATCCATGATTTGAAGACCAAATTATCCTCCAAATTCGACATGAAATATCTTGGTGCTGTAAACTATATTTTTGGCATGGAAATTAAAAGAGATCGGGCAAAGAGGAAGCTCTAGTTAAAGTGGAGGAAGTATGTAAAGATAATACTGCAGAGGTTTAATATGCAGGATAGTAAACCAGTGAAGGTTCCTATTCCTATAGGTGTAAAGTTATCTACTGAACAGTGTCCCAAGAAACAAGAAGAGGAAGAGGACATGTCCCATGTTCCATAAGCAAGTGCAGTCAATAGCCTGATGTATGCAATTGTTATACTAGACCATACATTGCACATGTAGTGGGAGTATTGAGTAGGTTTATGTCAAAACTAGGGAAGGAGTATTGGACAGCAGTGAAGCGGGTTTTAGGTATTTGCATCGCACTAGTGATTATGGTTTGTGCTACTAAGGAAGACCAAGATTGGACAGAGTGTTGGATATCTATGGTTTTGTTGATGCAGCCTGGGCTAGAGATCTGGATCAGAAAATATCTACAAGTGGGTATGTGTTTAACCTATTTGGAGGTACAGTTAGTTGGATGAGTAAGAAACAATCTATAGTGGCACTATCAACTACAGAGGCAGAATACATGGCAGCCACTCATGCAAGCAAGGAAGCAATTGGGTTGCAAAGATTGTGTTCAAGTATGGGGTTAGTACAGGGAGCTATAAGGATAAACCGTGACAACAAAAGTGCAATTTTCTTGGCAAATAACCCTGCTTACAATTCAAAGACAAAGCACATTGATGTTTAGTATCACTTTGTGAGGGATATGATAGAAGACAAAAAGGTGTTGTTGGTAAAGTTGGACACTTTGAAGAATACTGCAGATATATTAAAAAAATATGTGAGCTCTCAGAAGTTCTCTTGGTGTAGAGAAACAATGGGCATTGTAGGGCTAGATAAATCACTAAGCTTTGTTGTGGCCCCCTGTGGGCGAATGTTGGGTTGTGTTATATTCTTTCCACGATTAGCTTATGTAGTGAACCAGGGGGTTAGAGGGGCAACAGATCCCCCCCTTCGTTATGTTGATCGTGCATCAGGGGGGTCACACGGGGGGTGACATCCCCCCCTGTCCATGGGGTTTGAGCGGGGTGGGTAGCCCTACTCTACGGGGTCCAGGGTAGTGCCCCAAGAAAAAAAAAAATGGACCCTATATTAGGTTGGGCAGACCTAGTTATGATTTTGTGTGTGGTTTTCGCACATGGTTTCAGACGCAATGGTTTTTGGTCCATGGTTTTGGACGTGATGGTTTTCAATCCATGGTATTGGATGCTTCAACATGTATATTATTGTTACATTGAAAGGAACATAATGAAAAATCAAGCTGGTAGTCCTGATTTTGGGATCCAGGTGAAAATCTCTATTTATATGTGTTTTATGTGTTATGCTCTCGCATTGTTCTTTTTTGTGTTCTAGAATTCATATGCAGGTAATTTCTGTCTACATTATGTCAGTGGAGAGAAAAGGAAAGACAAGTCTGATCAGGACCTGGTTACCCCATGGTTTAAGTTTCTTTAGGAAACCCATATGACCATACATAAATACTTCATGAATCGTAAAAATTCAAAGCTAGAAGCATCATATGTGGTGAGTGCATATTAACTAGTGTTGGAATAGATGGAACAACTTCTTAATTTGGATAATTTTATAGTAATGGTTGTTAACATGTATTCCACTTAATTCTTTCACTAACAACTCCAAACATCTTGCCCCAATCCCAACATGGGATGCACTAACATTGATTAATCCTGAGCTATCTTGTTTTAGGAGTTTTAAATGTTTGTCTATGGAAAGTATGGCAGAGTTTGTTCTATATATTATGTTTCAATGACAGAGACACATGTTGCACTCCTTCTATCATGTGAAGTGGATATAACATCTAGTGATTATATAAAGGAAAAATATTGTGTTGTCTTTTAATTTTCTGTTAAAGAGTGTTTTGAATAAGGTCTGTATTCTTGAATGGTTAACTACAATCCTAATTGGACTGACAAATCATTTCACATTGAGCCTTTTAGTTATGTTTGTAATACAAATGGACAACAGAGTTTTATTGGCCTGTTGAAATAATGCACAAACATTTTGTGAATTTCAATAAGTATAGGAATCAAAGAGATAGGCTTGACCTAAATCTCCTTAAGGGTTTTTACCTTTACCTTGATATAAGGTTTGAGCAACTGAGCTTAAGCTCTGGCAAGTTGGTGAGCTAATTTTTTTTTTAATATTTTTTTTCCTTATACTATTTCTTATGACGAATGGCATATGATATGTAGGAAGCTTTTCATTCTATAGAAGATATTCATGGCCTTGTGTATGCTCAAGAAGATTCCTAAACCTCAAATGATGACAATATTCTATTCAAAGTTAACAAACATATTTTGGATATTAGAAACCCATTTGTATCATGCTTATGCATGGTACAAGCTCTATATCCTCCAGAAAAGCTACAATAAATACTTAGCATAGAAGGATTTGCAATTGATGGCATCATTTGGATTGTTGGCTACCATTTCTATTATTCCCTATGATCACAGGCATGGGGCTCGCCATTTTAAGCTAGAGAATGAGAAGGAAAGAAGTTCAAGAATGGCCAGTCTTTTAAGTTTTGGGATTTAATTTGGATTCTAAAATTGATACCAGAGAACTGGTAAGTTATTTCAATGAAAAGGCTTAATTTCATCTGCCACTATTTGAGATGTTTCCTTTGTATAGGTTTTTCCAATATAAGTATTATATTTTATGCTTAGTTCAAGGAGTTTTCTTCCAATATGTCTAATAATAATATGTTTTTTTGCAGTTGTCGTGCTCAACACTTCTATCTGAAGTGGTAAGTAATAGGTATAGATCTCATTAAAGCATTTCTTTTTGAAATTAAGTATTTCCTTGATGTTGCTGAGAAGTGAGAGCACACATATATTCTTCTAAGCACTTTTTATGCTTGTAAAGGTTTTTGTTTTAGCAAGATACATGGTTTCAATTATAACTAGATAGAATGTGCTGTAATATTAGGAAGAATTTTACTATATCTACTTATATTTGTATCTTATACTAAATTTATGTACCATATAATCATAATGCGCTTCATTTTTTAATAATTCAAAAGCGTCTTCACTTCAAACTATTTGGTTCTATGTATCTCCATTATTATTTACAAAAATATGGTTTATGTTAACTCTTACCTTCAAATATAAGTTAATTGTATTGACTTTAAAGGCTCTTTGGGTTCATAAAAAGAAAGTGGAGACATCTACTTATGTGGGTAATTTGTGCCTTTATTATGTTTTAGGTTTCCAAAGGTGTCATGACATGTGTTCTGCAAGAAGAGAAAAATTTCTATCATCTATTGGAAAATGATTTCCACCCTTTAGGTATTGCTGATAGAGTTCAATCACTGCCAGGCAGGCTCTGCAAGCTTAGTGAAAAATTTTCTTCATCTTCTCTGGTCCCATAAGTGCAATTGGAGCAACACATTTCTTCTTTAGAAAGGCTAACTACTTTGAGAGTGTTACAACAAATGATGGGATTTAATTCCTACTTTCATTTCATTCTTTCTATTATTTTGTGGTGTGACTGCTTGTGATTTGTAATTGTGACCTACTTTTAGAGTTACACAACTTACAAAATATGATGGGGAATTTAATTATTACTTTGTTTACTTCATTTGTATCTACTATTTTATGCCATATGGTGTGAAAATATTGGATTTTGTATATTTCTTACACTTTGGTGTTAAAGTGTACACATTCTCTCATGTCTTCTAAAAGTAGAATTTTTGAGGTTTTCTAAAGTTAACCCTTGCATGTTTCTAGGCATCACAAGTGTATCAAACAATGAAAATCGCAGTCCTGTCAAGGATGATATCATTTTCTGATTTTTCTGTTATAAAGAGGCTTATTGCAGATGATATGAAGTACAATTTTGTATGATTGAAGATTAACCATGTAAAAGGAATTGTATAGTTTGGTAGTGAGGTGAAGTAATACAATTTTCTGATTTTCAATATTTTATATAAAAATATAGAATTTGCTAATTTTGAGGATTTAACTTTTGTGCATGGAGTCCTTTTTAGAGTGAGCATAATATAATCTCGTTGCTGACTTTATTTATGCAAGACCTTGAATTATAACAGTCCATATATCAGAATCTTATTGACTTGTCTGAAAAATCCATATAACAAAATCTTATTGAACTGTGTGAACAATCCATATATCAAGGCTATGAATTGCAATAGGAGGGACCCAATACCTTAAGTATTGTTATTAACTTACAAGCCAAAGGTACCTCCTTAAATCATAATGCAGGTATGGTTATTATCCACTCTTAGGGAAATAGTTACATGACCTAAAGTTTAGATCTCTTGAAGCCTGGATCACGAGACACTATAATCTGATACTTAAAGGATCTTGTGAAGACGAGATGTCAAAATACCCTTGTACTAAGCATGGCTAGTGATATGAAACCATCACAAATGAATTATCTATTTTATACACAATGTTGACTTAGAACAAATAGTGTGGCCTATAACACATCTGCTGACATATGTAGTAACCAAGAATGACTACAAATATACTCCTGAGATTCTTTCTATTAGCGCCATTGCTACGATAAATAATCTATGCCTCATCAAGGTATACATATCTATTAAGGGACTCTATTGTCACTAGTAATTATTAAGGCCTACACCGAATAGATCATTGTGTTGACCCCAATAGCTAGTTGTGGACCTCTATGAGTACAATGCTACTGTTGGTATACAGTAATTTAATTTTTTGTTAATAATACCTATTAAGGCATTTGCATGGAGCATGTTACCTAGCTGGAGCTACTATATAATTGTCTTATTCCATCCATGATAGTAATTCTAGACGTTATATCTCTGTAGCCTTTGATTTCTATAATATTTAACATAACCAAGGTAGGATGGTCTAGGTTTGAGTGCAATTATTTGAGAAATTGACAAGAATTGTCTCAAACTAAGTCTACATAAATTTAGTATGCTTAATCTTGAGAATCTAGTGTCGTAATTGCTTCATCCCTATAGAATGACTTGATTAACCATTGTGTGTTGATTTTAACCAAGACCTAAGACCTAAGAATACATGTGTTTACTTCTTCTTAGACATTGTTTCTTAAGATGATCAACACACCATAAGCCAGATTTAATATGAGCCATTTATTTTTATTTCCTTGTTAAGTAGGATATGTTGATATGTTCTTTAATGCATCAATACACTCCATTGCTTAATGGTGTAAGTAGTTCCACTAGTATAGATATTTCCAGTGGTGTTATCATAGAGTATGGTAATACTATTTGTGTTTGTAGGCCCCAGATAAGAATTTTGGATATAGAAGCAATCAAGTAGCACAAATCAACAGAATTTGTGGACACCCATTACATAGGGGTGCACAGATCAAAAGGATGGCTGAAGCTTGAGAATATATATCTACTAATTGGTATTTGTATATCCTTCCATTGCATCATATTCTTAAACCTTTAATGCCTTACTTACACCTCTATAAGATGGTACTATAATTGAACTTATGCCAAAGTATAGAATTATAGAGGTTTCAATTATATGCTATTGCTAGAAACAAGTCTAAAAATGAGATATTTATGTGATGGATCCAAACTCTCAAAAGGTGGTCATGTCAGCTGCACGTCAATGGCATCTAATGATATTTGGCTAATTTGCTCATCTTTATCATATAATAAAGTAAGGAAAAATCATCAATAGGCATTAGCTCTAGAAGCGTTATGGTAGGACTAAGTTTGAAATGACACTGTCAAGTATTTCCCCATGGAATTTTCATAGGAGGCATAGTGGGTAAACTCTCATTCCTATAGGCACATGTGGAAAGAAGTTGACCCTTATTAGATTCATATGTCGTATTTCTGTAATGTCATCTATTGCATACTTATTTCCACTAGTGGGGACTCTAGTTGTTGTCACTCTTTGGTAGCATAAAAGGGCATGTATAGTAACTGTATTACTTTAGAACAGTCTTCTAGCTCTTTATAGGCCAGATTTTGTAGCAGGAAAACCATGCATTTTCTATGGGGATTAGACTTATAGCATAACTGGGGAACATGTAACAAAAACAATTTACTAATACAACATTAAATTCACCACGTAAGAGACTACAGGGATATGATGACGTGGCTACAATTCGCATATCAATTTGTGGGGAGATCCTATAAATTTTATCATCATCAAAACAGTAGCTAAAAGATATGATTTTAGATCCACAAAAGTATGATTTTAGGTCCATAACTCTAACTAGGCAGTAAAGCGTTATCGTGGTTGATCCGGATTTAAACAGGAACGCAATAAAATACAGAGATAACCATATACACAAAGATGCAGCGGAAATAATACTTCATTTCATTAATGGACAATACTGAAATATGCTTACAATCGGAAATAGAAATAAACCAGCTAGGGCGATGGTAGCTTATCTCTAAGAAGAGATGTGTGGCTACATGCCTCTGAACTGTGTTACAATGAGGCTCGAAGGCCTATTTATTGTTGATAAACACAGGAAAAACCATTCACATTCCAAAACCTAACCCTCGAAGATGAAACGCCAAATTGTGGGCCCCGTTTTTGGGTAAGTTGGTACATCAACTTCCCGGGGTCACGAATTGGTCGTCTTATCTCTGTTTGACATGCATGATAGCCTGTTGGAAAGATCTCTCTGAGGACTACGACGGAAAAGACAATTTTTAAATAGAAAAATCGTTGGCAGTAGATTTCCCAAAAAATGTCGTTTAGGGCCTCAAAACGGCTCCGGAAGTTTAGGACCCGAAAAACTGCTAAA
>APFE031682140.1:9572-20386 GCA_000404065.3 Pinus taeda | reverse complement strand
TAAACTGTGCTATAATTAAGGAAACTGAAAGAACTAAAAGAAGCACTAGAGGGGATCCACGTGGAATTAGTGGGTGGCTACCAATATCCACCTTGATCATCATTGTATTTGTTAATTATTTCTAAATAAAGATATTTGACCATTTTGAATATCTTTTCCCTCTCCAAAAGATATAATAAAGTATTCCTAACGGTTAGATCCTGACTTGGTCAATATTATTTTATTATTCTCCATTTTTTAGATTAAATCAATACTTTGTTATAAATACGAGGGTTCTCCATTCATTCTTCACCATGATCATTATCATCATCACCATTATCATCTATTTTCTTTTGAGCTCCCATTTGCATTCTTCACATTGTTCTGGGTTTTTCACATACTAAGAGAGAAGATTGATCACTGAAGCATCAAGGACATCAAAGGAACCATCCCACGGAGGGGGATTTGTAGACTCTATTTTAGATCTCCTTCACCAAGTGTCACCAAGTGTCATCAATAAAATAATTTATTCATCTTAAAGTCTTTCCATTTGGGTTATTGCATTGGATATCTATATTTTTGTTTGCTTCTTTGGACCATATATGTTATTTTTGTTGCAAATTTTCCACTTTTCATTATGGACTTGAAGCATAAGAAACCAAAAATTGTTGTTAGGGTCACTTGTAACATAGTGACTTAATTGGTGTGTTTTTGGTACACCTTCCAAGAAATTCCTATCTAGCAAGGTAGCTATTGAGCTCAGGAACTTGGCACTATTATTTTGAATGTTATTTGATGTATTAGACATTGGTTCAATGATAATGAGAAGTTTCCTGTTGATTCATCACTGGGTTAGTTACAAAGTGCCTAAGATTTTTGGTTTGGGTCCAACCCAGTGGCTTAGGTCCCTCTTTTGTACTTGTATCTCTTTTAGTCTTAGAGTATTTCTTAGTTTCTTGCATTTCAATAGAGAATAATCCATCAAAATCTGTGATTGCAACCTCTACCTCATCTCTCTCATGGGAGCATGAATTGAAGTATTTACAACCACAACCCAAAAGCATTTTGTTTAAGATTTCTTGAAGAATAGTTGTGTTGGTAATCTTATTTTTCATGTCATTTTTGTAGGTTAGAAGTTAGTTTATTGATTAGATCAGAGTTCTAGCATAGATTATATAACATTTAAATTCAACTAATCTTATCCATTACTAGTTGTTTCATATTGTTAATAACAAGTGGATGTATTCATGTAATTATTACAGGGCTATTTGAATCTTTAGATAAGGGCACCTTCACCACCTCCATCTTGGACTCCCTCACCTTCTCTTGTGAACCCCAAATTTTGTCCCAAAAAGTCAGTTTCATGATATCATTTTCCTAGGGCCATCAAGAGCATCCCTCCTAATGGAAAACAAGCCTTCAAAAGCCTTTGATATTGGATAGGGGTTTTGGCCACCCTTCACTCTTTTACCTCAACCTTCATCCACCTTTCCATACTTTAAACCCTCATTTTCACCTCTTAAACCTTCTCAGATTTTCTCTTATAACATTATAGGCCTGCCTATAGAAAACCCGTAGCAACCTTTTTCTTCGCTCATTTCAACCCACACTACAAATTTGACCTAGCATAGATTCATAATGACCTCCAGTTGTGATGGTATGATAAGGAAAAGCTCTTAAGCCACTCCAAACCTTCCTTTTCTTCACTACAAAAACATAGTAGAGTTAGTTTCTTTGTCATGCAATTAGATTATTGATTTATGAGAAAGTATGAACTAGGTAGATGGTATGTGTGATTTTGATTGGTAGTTTGATGAATTATGCAAGATAGGTTAGTTTATTTTCTGCAAGTAGAAGAAGTAGTGTGATGAATTCTGCAATATAACATAACCTCATTTCTACAAGTAGATTAGCCTTTACCTTTTCATGACTTGATTAATTAGGGTTTTACAAGTTCAGTCAATGGAATTTCTATTCCCATGCTTAGAAGCAACTTCCAATTTTTCCTTTATCAATATTTCATTCTAATCTAGTAGATGGAAGGGTATTTGAGCACTTTTTGATCTAATATCATAATTGATGGTGGCATGAGTGGAACCCTATCTGTTATGCATATAGCACTATCACCTCGAATTTTGTATGAACCATGAGTTGATAATTTCAATTGAGGAGCCCTTGGGAGTTGCAACATTCTTGGTGCAATACCAAACCTCACCAAATGGGTTGAAGGAATTCATTGATAATGATATTATGAAACCAACAACATTTGATGCAAGGGATCTAGGATAATGTAAGAAGTGTGCTGCTAAGGTGAGGAGGATCATATTGGAGGGAGTACGAGACCATATTGTATCTAATATCCATGGGAAAGAGACTTTGTATGTAATGTGGAAAGGGATGACAATTTTTTCTAGAATATAAGTGACCAAAGGAGGTTGGAACTCAAGGACAAACTTTGAAATATCAAGATGCGAAGGAATGAGACCATTCCACAATACCTGAGTAGGTTTTCACAGAGTTGTGATGAACTTGAACAAGTTGGTGTTACTATTGAAGAGAATTATTTGGTGAGCTTGGCCCTTCTAAGCCTTCCCAAGAGTTGGCACAACTACCAAGATTTAATGAACAAGAGGAAGAAAATACCAAATTGGGAACGTTTGTGGTCTGATTTGGTACAAGACAATATAAGGCAGAACACCAGAGATAGGACATCATCCAAGGGTGATGATGAGGAGAAATGTGCCTTAGCTGGAAGGGAAAGGAAAGGAAAGGGAATAAATCCCAATCCAAAGAAGATTTGAGTCATGGGGAAAGAATAAATACTTGTTTAGAATCAAGTTCTTTCACTATCATGAATTCAAGCACTATGCAATGAATTACCCACTCAAGAAGGAAAGAAAGAAGATTGTAGGAGGAGGAACGAGTGAAGCCTTCACTTCACAGTTTAAGATTTATTTTATTCTCATTACATCCATGGAAATCATAGTGATGGGTAGTCTGTAGTATCTGGATGGTGGTGCCTCATTCCACATGACGAGGAACAAAGAATTTTTCAGTGACTTGGAGGCGAAGGTTCACCAAACGCACATCGAGATGGGAGATGATTGAAGCTATAGTGCAATCGATATTGGTACAATTAATTTTCATAGGGATTTTGGCTCCCATCTTAAGCTCAAGGACATGATGTTTCTACCTAGTCTAAAGAAGAATATAGTTGTTGTCCCTGTGTTGGAAGCCAATGGTTATGATGTGATATTAAGAAAAGGGAATGCTTTCTTGAGACACATTGCCAAGGGACAAGTGAATCAAAACTGGGTTCGAGTGAAGAACCTATACAAATTAGATGTGGAAGACTATGTAGCATTGATTAGAAAATCAAGGAAGTTGTAGAGCCAAGATGTCGGTAAATTATGGCATAGAAGACTTGGCAATTTGCGTCATGGCGCTTTTAATATCATGAAAAATATTTCTAAAATCCCCCAAAAGTAGCACTAGATAGCAGTGAGATACATGAAAAGGGTATACATTGAGGAAGTACACAAGATCCACCTTCAATGATCGAAACAACAATATGCATGCATTCCTTGAAAGGATCCATTCTGATGTTTACAGACCTTTCTTGACAGCCTCCACTACCAAGCACTAGTAATATGTTATATTTCTAGATGATTTCTCAGATAAGTGTTTGATCTACTTCATGTAGAAGAAAGACTAAATGTTCTCCAAATTTTTTGAATTTAAAGAACTTGCTAAGAAAGAAAATGACAAGAAGCGAAGGCTCTCAATAATGATAACGTAGGTGAGTACTTGTCGAATGAGTTGAAAAATCTATTTGCAAAGGAAGGAATTAGATTGGAGTTGAAAACACCCTATAACCCACAATAGAATGGGGTGGCTGAGAGGAAGAACAAATATATTGTGGGATAAGTAAGGGAAATGTTTCATGACCAAGGCTTACCACTGCACTTGTGGGCTAAAGCATGCAACACAGAAATCTATTTTTAGAATAGGAGTCCTCACAGGATTCTTGTCATGAGTACACGAGGGGAATGTGTTTTTAGGGAAGAAACTAGATGTGTCACACTTTGGGGTATTTGGATCATCAATTTACTGTAATGTTTCAAAGGATGAAAGGAAAAAGGTAGAAGCAATAGTAGAATTGTGCATTTTTGTACGGTACACTAAAACATGTCTTAACTATCGTGTCTACTTTCCATCCCTTGTGATGAAAGTTGTTAGAAGGGATGTGAAATTTAGTGAGGAGAAGGCAATGAGGTTTTCACTTGAGAGGGAGGTTCAATTGTATCCTGATCAGGAGCTTTTGGCTCCAATGAAAGGAACTTAGGAAGTTGTGGAGTAGCCACAAGAAGAAGAGTAGAGAGTGGAGACTTCCACTCAAGCAAAGACATCTAGAAAAGGAAGGAAACGAACTACGAAAGCCGATATATTATTGCATTATGTTAGAGAGAATGTGGAAGCACCCACATCACATCACATGTAGAGGAGGTCACTAGATCAGTACACTGACTACATGGCTCTTATCAGTGAGCTTGCAGGTACTAAGAAATCCTCATTCGAGTAACCTGTAGATCAATCTGTATGGGTTGACGCTATAGTAAAGGAATATGATTCCATTTTTAGAAACAATGTTTGGGAAGTGGTCTCAAGATCAACATACAAATATATGGTTGGTTTGAGATGTATTTACAAGGTAAAGCATGCAACAGACGGAAGTATAGAGAAATACAAGGCCATATTTGTGGCCAAGTGTTTCTCTCAGGTTAAGAGAATTGACTACGAGGAGACATTTTCTCTAGTTGCAAGGTACTCATTCATCATGATCTGTTGTTGAATATTAGTTTTGTTGTGTTAATTTCAACTTTAGAATTAAAAACAATTCCTTATCTTTTGCTTCATGTGCACAAGTTTCCTTTGTGGTGTTTGTGAATTAACAAGTAAATTTATGTCAAGTTTTATGTCAAATTCATGAGAAAAATAGCATGAAAGTAAAGTGATGAACAACATCAAATAAATGTACAACAAACAATCAAAATGAACACTTAACACAATGTTTTGATGAAGGAGTTCGCCCTTCCTGGGCTACATCTCCTTGGTCCAACTTCCATTGCTTAGGTCTCTATATTAGATCAAAATGGAAAACAAATTGTTTACCATGATCTACTTCTCTTGAAACCTACTTCAATGTGCTTAGAACACCAAAATCATCCAGGAATTCCTTTTCTTGATCCCAATTTGGTCGAATTTTGTAAAAGTTAAG
Organism: Pinus taeda; assembly: GCA_000404065.3. NCBI lineage: Eukaryota > Viridiplantae > Streptophyta > Pinopsida > Pinales > Pinaceae > Pinus > Pinus taeda. The sequence continues at coordinate 15,129 of APFE031682140.1, read as the reverse complement.
GCAAAATCAATTTCTCCTAGGAATTCTCCACTAAAACTAGTGGAACTCCAACTGACTTAGCTAAAACTAGAGGAATCTCTGATTTTTTGGATCAGATAACTTCTCTGCCAAACTAAACTAAAGGTCAATTAAGTGATAAGTGTATATTAATTAAGGTTAATGGTGTTTAGGTGCCTAATTTTCATGTTTAATGGCAACCGTTAGTCTAGCGGTTTCCATGGTAGGTCACATGGTGGAAAAAATGCCGCAGCTATGGTTAGTGTCACAGTTTTACCATTAACCGTAGCCACTAGATGGTAGTGTTCACATGGGATGGGGTTGGCTCATGGGTTGGCTCCCTAATCTGCCCAACTGCAACCATTTGAAACTTCAAATACGTATTATGACCATAGACTTTTAAGCCCCACCAGTGCAACATAATGGTAAGACTTGGATTTTGTGTAGTGCAAGTCACATGTTCAACTCCCTGACCTGCCATAAAATTTTGTTGCAGCATGCCGATGCTAGTATGACCTTTGGGGAGGGACACATGGCAGCCTCCGGGCTTGCCACTTGTCCCCTCCTCATTCATATGCCTCCATCCAATAAAAACAAGGCACATCACCACACCATTACCCAACAAAAATGTGCCACTTGGTGAGTCTTTACTGGACATTGACCATATGACCCTGCCCAGTCACCTACCACATTAGTAGTATGGACTGTTGACTGTGTAGTGACTGTACATTTTTTTTTCAAAAATTCCTCTGTTTGGAAAAGCAGATAGAATGTGATATCTTCCTCATATGAACTTGATTTTGAGTGAAATGAGTTGCATTGGGATTGTATCACTAAGATGGATGAGATATTTTAGGTTTTGAGAAATTTTGAGAACTTTGAGTTTTGAGCTAAATACTGAGCACCTGATCATTCCTCCCCACTGGAAGCCTTTTGGACCCCAAAAGACACTAGCAATTGTCCAGCAGGTGAGGGTACAACTCCCTCTCCTTCTCGATCTACAACCATTTTGCCTTAGAAGGTGTTTTTCCCTTAAGTCCCACTCGAAGGTATTCGACATTCCCTCTCTTCGAAGTTTTGGTTCTTCTGTCAAGTATGAGATCTTGCTAAATTTCATCAAGATATTTTGGCAAGAAATCATCTATTGATGGAAGCTAAACATGCTCTCCTTGATCATCAGTTAATGGAGGCTCAAACAATCTCAAATTCTTAAAATTAACAACATAGAATATTTGCATATAAGGAGGCAAATCTAGCTTAAATCCATTGTTACCAATCATTTCTAGAATTTTAAAAGGACCATTATGGATTGGCTTCAACTTTTTACCTTCCCCTTGAAGTCTCTCTTTGCTAATATATAACCAAACTTTGTCTCCAACTTGAAATTTTGTGTTTGACATGGTGTTTGTCATGCCTTACTTTGTAGCTTCTCTAACTCTTTTCCAATTGTTCTTGCACTATGTGACGTATCAACTGAATTTTCTCAATGAACTTCCTTGCCTTATCGATATTGCTATGACCATAGATGGCGACATATTTCTCAAAGATGAAGTCCAATGGTGATCTTGGTAAGTACCCAAAACTTGCATCAAATGGTGATGTGTTTTTGGAAGAATTCTTTGCCTTGTTGTATGCATGTTGTATATAATGAAACTATTCATCCCACAACTTGGGATGTTTGTTGCAATATCCTCTAAGAAGATGAATGAATGTCCTATTGACCACCTTGGTTTGTCCATCTATTTGCTGATGAAAGGTTGTACACTTCTTCAACTTAGTATCCATCAAGTCCCACAAATTTGACCAAACATCCCCAACAAATTGAGAATCTTGATCACTTACAATGGAAGTAGGAAGACCAAAATGAACCCAAATATTTTGAAAGAGAAGATGAGATGTTTTTTAGTTGTAATTTGATTTTTACATGGTGTTAGAATACACATCTTATTGAACTTGTCCACAAGTACATATAAGTAATCATGACCTTTCCTTGATAATGGAAGATCTCCTACAAAATCCATTGAGATACTCTCCCATGGATGTGAAGGTGCCAGAAGTGGAGAATACAATCCTAGTTTCCTATTGCTAGGCTTACTTGTTGCACACAAAGAACATCCTCTAATGAAATGAGATACACTATCAAACATGCGTGGCCAATAACAATACCTTTGGATATTCGCTATTGTCTTGCCTACACCGAAGTGTCCAACAATCAATGAAGTGTGTGCCTCCCTTATGATATTGTTTCTTTCTCCTAGTGGAATACATAACTTTCCCAAGTGATACAACAAACTGTTATGTACATGAGAATATAACTCTTCAATTTGGTTTCCTTCCCTCAATCTTGCATACACATCTTGAAAGTCATTATCATATGCATATTTCTCAATTTAACTTTCATGTAAAACATAATTGTGTTTGAGTATAATAGATGAATTTACAATAGGCCTAGAAAGCATATCAGTTACCTTATTATAGATTCCCTTTTTGTACTTGATAACCAAAAGAAATTGTTGTAGAAAACCCATCCATCTGAAGAGTTGTTATTGCTGCAAATTTGATTGTGACTGTAAGTACTGCAATGGTTGATGGTTGGTATGGATAATGGTCTCCTTCCCCATCAAGTATTGTTTCCATTTTTTAACACTTTGTACCAATGCGTAAATTTCTTTGTCATAAGTGGGATATTTAGTGACGACAGCATTAAAAATTTCAGAATTAAATGAAATGGGCTTACCATGCTGCATAAGAACTACTCCCTTGGCATAATCACTAGCATTCGTATGAATCTCAAATGGTTGTCTGAGATTTGGAAGAGACAATACCGGTGCTGAAATGATCTTTTGTTTTATAGCATCAAATTTTTTTTGCTCTACAACTCCCCAGTGGAAGAATTTCTTCACACTATTCAATGCATGTAATGGTGATGCAATGGAAGAAAATTTAGGAATAAATTTCCTCCAATATTGTGTTGCTGCAAGAAATTTTCTTACCTCTATAACTGTATTGGGTTTGGGCCAATTCAAAATGACCTCAACCTTAGAGGGGTCTATCTTCACCTCACCTACTCCAATAATGTGTCCCAAATACACTAAAGAAGTCTTGCCAAATTCACACTTTGACATCTTTAAAAAGAACTATTATTTTTTTAAGACATCAAGTATTTTGTTCACATGTATGACATGTTGATCTTTGGATTTGTTGAATATGAGAATATCATCTAAGTAAACAATGACAAAGTCAGCTAGAAATGGTCTCAATACATCATTCATAACTCTCATGAAAGTAGTTGGAGCATTTGTAAGATCGAAAGGCATAACAAGCCACTCAAACAATCCTTTTTTTAGTTTTAAATGTTGTTTTCCAAATGTCCTCTTCATCTATTCTAACTTGATTATAACCACTTAGTAAGTCTAAATTAGTGAAATACTTTTCATACCTGAATTGATTAAGCAAATCATCAATTCTTGGGAGTGGATAATGATTATTTATGGTTATTTTATTCAGTGCACGGAAAACCACATACATGCACCAAGTCTTGTCCTTCTTTGGCACCAAGAGAATGGGTGAACCAGATGGCAAAGTAGATGGGTATATGATACCTTTGTTCTACAATTCTTAAATTTTCATTTTGATTTCCATACTCTCCATGATCGACATGCGATACATGCCAATTTTTGGAAGTGGAACATCCTGCTACAACTGTATCTCATGCTGAATTCCCCTCTTGGGAGGTAACCCCTTTGGTTCCAAAAACATATCGTCGTGCTTTCTTACCACATAGAAAAAAAAATTAAGATTTTAATTTATCATCACAACCTTCAAAATATTCATAATCAATATCATTCCTTTTCTTGATCATGAGAAGCACAAAATTTTTACTTGCATTTACTAATCTCTTCATCTGCCCTCCATTAACCAAAGAAATGTTTAACTTTTTGTGATGGGCTCTCACAATATACTCTACTCCATCCTTGAGCAATAGATATTTGATCTCATGATGATAAAATATTGCTTTCCTATCATACAAATAAGGACATGCCAAAATGATTCTTGAGATGTCAAGTGGAATGACATCTAACACAACTTCATCAATGAATTTTTCAGTAATGGAAAACCTGAATAAGCACTTCCTTGTAAGCTGTAAATTTGCATTATTGACTATCCAACCTAAGGTATATGGCTTATGATTAGGTATAGTTTCTAGGTGAGGTTTTTGAACAAGTCTTCTAAAATTAAGTTTGATTGTGACCTACTATCAAATAATGCACCAAGCTTTGTATGATTTGAAATTACCCTTACATGGAACAACTTTATTCTTGATTATTCATTTGGAGTGTTGTTATGACTATGTGAGGGACTAGTTCTTGCAATAGCTTCTTTTCCTTTTGTGAACATGGATCAAATCTTGGTCTCATCACTTTAAGTTGATCCAAGATCATGTTGTGTGGTAGTTGTCATCTTTCGTTTTACCTTATTGTTTGGTTTCTTAGGCCTAAGTTCAAGATGTAATTCCAACAATGGGTTTCATCATGTTCTGTTTTGGAACAATGTTGGCATAAAGTTTTCTACCCTTCTTTCTTCAAACTTGTATTTTTATTTCCTTTCCATTTTCCACTCTTCTCTTTATTCTTACCCTTGAATGGCTTCTTGTTACCACCCTCTTCCTGAATGTTCTTTCCTCTTGCTTCAAGGTGCGTGGCTTGAACCTCTGTTGGGAGGCTGAATGTAAAGGTTTCGTGCCCTTCAGAACAGCAGAACAGCTCCTTAAATGTTGAGCAGAACAGCAGAACAGCTCCTTAAATGTTGAGCAGAACAGCAGACTACTGTGCCAGATGTGGTGGCATTAGACTCAATTGCATGTAAAACTTTTTTTCGATCTAAATAAAAGTCTGATTTTTTTCTGGAAAAAAAAAGGTGCGTGGCTTGCACACATACCTCATCTATTTAGCTATTATAAAATTGTAAGTTATTATAAAAAAAATAAAAATGTCTATTTGGCTATTTTTAATTAGTAAAATAAAAACATCAATAATCTCACTCTCAATGCACTCTCACTTGATTAGTTACTACACTAAGAGGTACATTCTACAACCCATTATGAGGGAGATATGTAATTCCTTTCATGATCAACTTTGAGTTGACACAGGTCACTTTTAAAATAAAAATAAAATATTCTCTAAATAAAAAAACATTGTTAGCTACACTAAAAAAGATAAATGAATGACATGTTTGAATTGTTTTAGTTAAAACCATTATAAAACACCAATAATTAGACAATCATTATACGTTCTTAGTTAGTGGTATGAAGTAGATATGATAAAAATATTTCAGTCTTGCTCTCAACAATAAATAAAATATTGCAATGTCCATGTAAAGAAACATAATTTTATATCATGATAGAGTAAAAAAAAAAAAAAAAAACTTATATTGTCACTTTTAAGTGTGAGAATATATAATGCTTATACTTTTGAAAATATTTCAATACATAACTTAAATAAACAATTTGAATATTCATTTTAGCTTTAATATATATATTAATGTTGATCATAATAAAATA
>APFE031682138.1:0-19130 GCA_000404065.3 Pinus taeda | reverse complement strand
AGGACTGATCTAAGTGGATATTTGTGGCAAAATTCTTATTCCACTTCAATCCCGAACTCTATTTCCTTTTATTTTCCTTAATTCTAGCAAAAAAATTCTATTTTTGGTAGTTTTTTGGGTCATAAACTTCTGAAACGATTTTGAGGTCCTAAAAGACATTTTGTAGGAAAACGAAGAGATTAGAAAAGTGTCAAAAATTGTTTCACATATTGCTTTTTCGCGTCCTCATGGGGATATTTTAAATAACGTATTATGAAAGACAAATAGAGATCATATGCCAAAGTTATGACCCCAGGAAGTTGGTGGTGCAACTTACCCTAATGGGGTCGAAAACCGTTGGTGCTTCATCTCGTAGGGTTAGGGTTTCACACATCTTATTTATGATAAATTGGCCTTTGAGCCTCATTTTAACACAATTCAAAAGGCACGTAGACGTCACATCTCTTCTCAGAGATAAGATACCATCATCCAAGCTAGTTTATTCCATTCTACATGTAAACAATTTTCAGTACTTGTTATTAATCAATTGAAGTTTTGTTCTTTTGTTGTATCTCTTTGTTCTGTTTAAATATATATTTCATATTTTTCCTTCATAAATCCAAATTATTGGTATCAGAGAAGTCTTATCTTTCTTTGTTTTTTTGTGCATGTCCCCAACAAGCTCGGGGTATAAGGAGTTGGGACTTGAACTGGTTGAGCCCTTACAATACCATCCATGTTGACACTGATGGCCTCCCAAGGTGGAAGAAACGAAAGATGAGGGAGTAGGAAATCTTAACAAATTGTTGCTCGAAGAAGTCGTTGAGCAGTAAAGGAATGAGATGATGGATAACTTTTCCCAAATCCTTCATCAAATGCCAACATGTGACACATCTTCATCCACTAGTTACTTCGGAGGCACCACCCCCTTCAAGGTACAAGTTAACTTCGATATCCCCATATTTGAATTTTAGATACACGTAGATGTTGTATATAAATGGTTAGGTCTGTTGGAAGGTTATTTCTCAGTCCATAGTTTCTCCGATAGGGAAAATATTACTTTTTCACTACTTAAGGCCGCCCCCCATGTTAAGGACTTGTGGGAAACTTGCTATGAGAAAAGGTCTGAAGAACCCTCTCTTTTTACAGTTGCATCCTCTTGGAACTCTTTCCGAGACATTGTCAAGGAACAATATTACCCTTTTGGGAGCTATGGGGACAAGTGCATACAATGGACCATGCTACAACTGTAAAGGGACAAAGATGTGCATGAGATCACAAATATTGTTTATACTATACACACAAATATGGGTGTAAAAGACTCTGAGTGGCATCTAATAACCAAATATCGTGGTTGTATGCACAAATAAATTTAGGAAGAAATGGAGTTCCTGGACATTTCCTCACTTGGTGCAGCATACGAATATGCTACCAAGATTAAACAAAAATTTAAACCAAAGAAGTGAGACTTTGGATCTATGAATCTGAAATAGGGAAAGGGAAACCCAAAACAGTGGAACAAAGGACAAATATAAGGTGGAAATCCCCAGGAAAACACATCTTAGCCACAAGAAAAGAATGGCACCATGGAGACAAAGACGGACAAGGGAATTTGGTGTGAGTTCCACAAGAGCCCCACCCACAACAAAAATGAGTGTCACACCAAGAAATCATTGGTGGTCAAGCTAAAAGCTTCAAATTTCAATGCATGTTCTGATTTTGAGCCAGAACCCAATAAGGGGAAGCAACTTATTGATGTAGAAACCAGTGCCACCATTGTGACCACCAAGGTCCATAAGACTAAGCTTGAAGATCCAGAGGAGGGGGTGCATCTCTTCCACTCACAGATGTGGGTGAAGGGTTGTCTACTACAATTCATTATCGACAGTGGGGGAAAAATAACCTCATCTTAGTAGAGGTCATTAAGCGGTTGGGCCTATTGACCTCACCACAACCCACAACCATATACCATCGGTTGGCTCCGCCAAGGACGAGATCTTCATGTCAACCAACAATGTCACCTTCCCTACAACATCAAGTCCTTCACAGACAAGGTACTATGTTATGTTGCTCGTCTTGAAGTTTTTGATGTTTTATTAGGCCAACCATATTTTTGGAAGCATCATGTTGTGTATGAGTCCAAGCCTCACACTATTATTATTGCTTTGGGAAGGAAACCATATAGGATACCATAGGTAGCCTCGCCTACTACCATCTCTTTGATCTCTACTAAGAAATGCAGCAAGATCATCTCCCATACTAGGAAATTAGTTTCTTTTTTATTCACTCTCAAAGTAAGTGGAAGATTGTGGCCACATTCATGGCCCCTGGAAAGGGTCCCTCTACATAGACAAAGCAAGTTGATAAGGTCATGGAAGAATACAAGGACATATTCTCCTCACACACAGGAGTACCTTTGCATTCTCAGTTCAAGGACTCGATGGATCTGACTCTTGGAACTCCTCTACCCAATGGGCCAATATATTGCCACTCTCTTCTGAAAAATGACGAAATCAAGAGGCAGATATAATAGTTGCTACAAAAAGGGCACATTCGACCAACCTGTTCACCTTGTGGGAGCCCAATTATACTTGTACAAAAGAAGGATGAGGCATGGAGACTATGCATTGATTATTAGGCACTAAATAAAATAATCATCAAAAAAGGTACTTGATCCCATAGATTGATGACCTTTTTGAATAGTTCAAGGGGTCCAAGTACTTCAGCAAGTCTGATTTGAAGTCCCGATATCACCAAGTTCCAATAGAGCCCACAGATGTATGGAATATCGCCTTTGAATCCAAGAAGGGACTTTTTGAGTGGTTGTTCATGCCCTTTGGGTTGACAAATTCCCATGCAACTTTTATGAGTTTCATGGATTACATCTTGTGGCCTTTCACAAACTCGTTTGTGGTTTTATATTTGGATGACATCCTCATTTTCAGCAAGAGTTGGGAAAAGGACTTGCAACATATTTGGTAGGTCCTTCAAACCTTGTGACAACACAAGTTATGTACCAATCTAGAGAAGTGCTCCTTTGGCATGTACCAGTTCCATTATTTGGGTTACATAATAGATGAGCAAGGCATGTGTGTGGATCCAACTAAGATCTAAGTCATTCGGGATTGGGTAGCCCCAACGACTATGACATATCTTCATAGCTTCTTGGACCTTTCCAATTTCTACTAGAGATTCATGTTGGATTTCTCTCATATTACTTGGCCCCTGAGTTAAGTTACTAAGGGTGAAGAAAAAGCAAAGTCTTTTTTGTCTGAGGCACAACAAAAGGCATTCATTGAACTGAAATGTTACCTTTACTCTACACTAGTCCTCACCTTCTTAGACCTACAACAACCATTTGAGATTGAGATAGATGCCTCAAATTTTGTTATTAGTGCAATCCTCACTCATCAAGGGCACTCGATGGCCTATCACAATGAGACACTCTCTAATATTGATCATAGGTATCCCACCTATGATAAGTAGATGTACTCTATCATGCATGACTACCCATAATGGAAGCATTATATTCAAGGGAAGGAGACGATCATCTACACAAATCATTGGCCTCTTCAATTTATGAAGACATGGGGGAAGTTGCAAAATGATCATCGTTAGAAATGGTCCACTTATCTACAACAATTCCATCTAAACATAAAGTACAAGAAGGGAAGCACCAATCATGTCTCAGACTACCTTAGTTGACCTCTGATTATATCACTAAGTATAATTCTCAACTCTTACAAGCACGAGACCTTTGTATGGCCATAGCTATATGATAGTGACTCAGAATTCACTTCCACCCATAAGATGATGATGAATGGAAAGCCAATTCTAGACTTCCACCTTTAGGATGGAATTTTGTACTATTTAGGACATATTTGTGTTCCTTCAATTGTACGTGCCAAGCTTATTTGAGAGGCACATTATAGTAGGGTCGTAGGACACTTTGGTATCAAGAAGACAATGGAAATGTTGTAGAAATATTTTTATTGGCTAAAACTCTAACATGACATTGTAAAATATATCATATCGTACACTTCCTGTGCCATTGTAAAGCCAAAAACTAAGAAACAAGGTCTGCATACTCCTCTGCCTACTTCTAGATGACCTTGGAAATCCATCTCGATGGACTATATGTCTAGCCTCCTTTCTAACAAGCATGCTAATGATTGTGTATTTGTGGTCATCAATAGATTTTCTAAGATGGCTATATTGATGGCCTATAAGAAGAGCATCACAACAGAAGTCACTACCAAAATCTTCTTCCAAAGAGTGTGGGTTCATTTTGGGATTCCACAGACCATTATATTAGATCGAGATAGAAGATTCCTAAGCACATTCAGGTCGAGCATCTGGCCGTTATTGGACACTAATATCACCAATTTGACTACATTCCATCTACAAACTGATGGCCAAAGTGAGGTTGTCAACAGGATGATAGTGCACATAATGTGTATGACAACTCCAAGCATCAACAAACTCGGGATGAGAGTCTTCCTTATGTGCAACACTATTATGACAAAGCTCTCCATATCTCGACTAGTCGAAACCCCTTTCAAGTGCGCATGGTATTTCAACCCTTGTGTCCCATTAATGTTGCAATGCCTATTGCGACTACACAGGAAGAATCTACTCATGTTCAGTATGAATCTAATAAAGCCACTAGATTTATTTTACGCATCTAACACATCCACCAGCAGGTCCATGATAACTTGGATAAAGGCAATGCCAAGTACAAACAATGTCATGATTAACATCAAGTGCCACATACGTTTCAAGTAGATGAAAATGTTTGGTTACATTTGCAGAATGAACGCCTTACTCAAGCCCATCAGAAGCTTTAACCACTCTGATATGGGCCTTACACCATCACCAAGATTGTGGGTGACAATGATTTCAAGCTCACCATTCCCCCAATGCCTTGGATTGCACTCAGTGTTCCATGTGGACCATCTTCGACCATACTTTCCACCATTATTGGACACATCAGACCTTGTTGAGATGTTGACACGAACATAGCTCAACCCGCATTAAATAGGCCATGACTGACCGAATGATGGACACACAAATTAAGCACACTTGCTAATATAATATACAAGTGTATCAAGGTGTCAAAGCTGACCAGCTCCTGCACCAAGGTAAGTGGCTCACGAAGGACCAATTTCAGTAAAAGTTTCCCCATCGCATGGAGGCACTCAACGTAATGGGAACCATTGCTTCCTAAAGGGAGCGGACTAATACAAGTGGATATTGGTGGCCACCCACATATTCCACTTAGAACCCCATCTTTGTTTCCTTTCATTTTCCTTAATTATAGCACAACTTTCTATATTTGGCATTTTTTTGGGTCCTAAACTTCTGAAGCCGTTTTGAGGTCCTCAAAAACATTTTTCAGGAAAACAGAGAAACCGAAATTTAGCATAATATGCATCACAAATTCAAATTTCACCTCGTCGTGGGGATATTCTAAATGAGGTATTATGATAGCCAAACAAAGATCGTATGCCAAAGTTACAACCCCAGAAGGTTGGTAGTGCAACTTACCCCAACGGGGCCAAAAACCATTAGTGCTTCATCTCCTAGGGTCAGTGTTTCACATGTCGTCTTTATGATAAAAAGGCCTCTGAGGCTCATTATAACACAGCTCAGATGGCATGTAGTCGTCACATCTATCCTTAGAGATAAGTTACCATTACATGAGCTAGTTTGTTCCATTTTGCATGTAAATAGTTTTAAGTACTTTCTATTAATGAATTGAAGTTATGTTATTTTTTTGTATTTATGTGTTTGATTTAAATTTGTATTCCATTTCATTCCTTCATAAATCCAGATCAACTTAGGTGTGACATGTTTTTGGCTACTCGCTTTTTGTTTTCATATATTTAGATACAAAGTCATTTAAGACAACTTATTAATCATATTTTATTAAATCTTAGAGATATTTGAACCCGATTATTACTCTCTCCATAAAGAGAGCATACGTTTGAATCGGATATACTCTCTTTAGTAAGAGTGATCTAACTAATTATATATCATAATACAAATCTCTATTTCAAATGATAATAAAATTCAACCTACAATCAGGTTATATAGTATATATATATATATATATTAAAAAATAAAATAAATAAATAACACTTTAATTAATATTATTTCCCACTCAAAATTTCCAAAATAATTAAAACCACCGGAGAAAAACTTATCAAACATTAAATAAAATCCAATTTTACATTACTCTTAATACTCCTGATAAATTAACTAAGTTTATGTGTATCTAAAAAAGTTTCATAATTAGGCTATACTTGCTCTTTTTTTTTGAGACAAAGTTCGGTTGCTATGCATTGATCTGAAAAAAGAAAGAGGCAAACTGCCATACATATGATGCTTCCTGAGCATTTTGAATCCAAGGAATTATAAAAATGCTCCTTTCCTTGATTCTTGCTTTTGTTTTTATGCCTCTAAAACTACTTATACTACTGTAAATTCTAACAAACTGCAAGCCCCAATATTTGCATCTACACATCATGAAGAATCTATGTCTATATGGCTTATCTTTCTTGCTGTAGATCCTTCTGGGTCCAAATCTGGTTCGATTGGCTTTGCACTGGAAGAGGATGTTGCATCTTTGAACTTCTTGTCCATTATAAACTTGAGAATGGAAATCTTTTCCTCAGCATGGCTGCACCTGTTACTTAAGTTGCTGAACTGTTCATGCAGGGAGTGAACTCTGTGAAGGAAAAGGTTCATCTCAGCTCTGTATTTCTCATGGATTATTTTGCACTGTTCTTCAAGCCTGGCTTCCAGGCTGCGGACTTGTTCTTCCAGAGCTTTCTGCTGCACTCTCACCTCATCAAACTCAGCTTGTAGATCTCTGCAATGAAAACACTGCTCTTGATGCACCATTGGGACTGTAGGATGCCTGGGAACTCTGGAAACTCTGCTCTCTGTCTTATCTTAAAGGCTTGGAGTCTTGTTACTGTTGATATCAGCCGGTCGTGCTCTGGTAGCGTCTTTGTAGCAAATACTTGGGCTGCCTCGGAGAACTTGAAGGAGTGCGCCTTCTGCTCTGCTCTCAGGGCTGAGAAATCGCAACTCCTTGCTGCTGCTAATATCTGCCAAGCGTGCTGAACCTGCTTCTCTGAAGGAGTTGTCTGGGCTGCCGCGAAAGACTTGAAGGGGAGCGCCTTCTGCTCTACTTTCTAGACTTCTTGTGAGGAAGTGAATTGCGGCCCCCCTGTTATAAATAATCAATGGCAATTGATGACAGCGGGAGAGAGGAGGCCTCTTCCCAAAGCTCGACTGCCTCATCCGATGCGAACATGGGCCTCGGGCAGTGCTCTGATTGGCGGGACGATTTCTTGTTTCAGACTGCCTGATTCGCGTGATATGGGTGGATCCCTTGGATTTTGTTCTGAAACTTGTCCAATCCGCCTTGCTTGTATTGTCCTCTGTTCTGCTGATACACCTGCACTCATTGATTTTGCTAACTGTTGTTCCCCGTGTATTGACTGGCTGCACGTCTCTCATGGTAGTGGATGGAAGGATGAGCTGTTGTTACAGCTGAGGTTACCTTTGGGTCGTTCACAGGCCTTGTTGGCACACTGGTCCGCTTTTTTATTAAGCCCACGTAGGATATGAAAATAGTGGACTTCCTCCAACAATTCGTGGAGGATCTGATTTCTGCTGTTGATTTGTTGCAGTAGAATATTTGGCGTGCTCTGTTTTTGCACCATGAGCTTAATGATGATTGCTGAGTCGCCAAAGACCATTACCTTCGTAATTCCTATCTTGATCAGCTGGGAGAGACCTTGGTACAAAGCCAGTCCCTCTGCCCTGTTGTTAGAAAGCTCTCCCAGCCCCCACTCAAAATGGAGAATTGTCTCACCATTGGCGTTGCAGATGAGTCCCCCAGCACCTGCTAGACCTGGATTTGCTTTTGAGGCACTGTCAAAGAACATGTAGAATTTGTTGCAATTGCTCAACCAGAGAGCAAATTCCTTTTCCTTGTACCTCAGCTTCCATACGCTGCTAGTTTCTTTCAGCTATGGATTTCCTTGTTTTGTTGCTTGGGTGTTGAGTGTGCTTCCTTGGGCATAGCTGATCAAATTTCTTTCTTCTATGTTGTAATTGGTGATCTCGATCTTACCTTGAGTGTGAGCTATTATTGCCTCCACCGCTAAATTTGTTGCCTTGTGACACATGATTCTTGTATTGCATCCTTTATCTTGGAAAACTTTTTTGTTTCTAGCCAGCCATATGCGCCATAATAGAGTTAAAGGTATAGCGTTCCATATTCTTTGCGTTAATTTGCTCTGCTTTTCTTTCCATGGACAATGTTTCCTCCAACTGTAAACTGTATCTGCAATAGTTGTCTTTGGTTCCCATGTGACTCCCCCAATTAAGGCCATTTGTTTCCAACAATCATCAGCTATCCTGCATTCTATAAATAGGTGTTGTATTGCTTCTTCTGCTTGATAGCAGTTTGGGCACCTGGACGGTCCCATAATACCCCGTTTCTTTAAGTTTTCTGCTGTTAGAATCTTCCCTTTCAAGAGAAGCCAGAAGAAGAATTTGACTTTAGGAGGGGCTTCAGCTTTCCAGACCAGCTTCCATTGACTACATATGGCCTGTGGAAAGGTGTTGTTGCATAGGTATTGATAGCCAGCTTTGACCATGTAATGAGTTCCCGTGGGGTCCCATCTAAAGCCATCTTGCTTGCCTTTTTGTGTTGGAGCTTTACTGTGCAGGTGGTTCTTTAAGGCTGCGATGCTTGGCTCTAGCTCCCTAGGGTAACTCGGAAACTTCCAATCAGCCCAGGCTTGGGAATGACTTTCCCATTGCGATATTTGAGCTAAGATCCATATGCCATTGTCAGTGAGCCAACTTATGGCTGGGGCTACCTCCACATTTGATCTAATAGGGGTCTGTCCTAATATTCTGTCAGTGGAGATCTTAATGTTGTTCCCCTCTCCTGGAACCCTTGATATATTTTGAGTCATAAAGGGAATGGCTTTCTTGCATAGCTTCCAGATTTTTGTGCTTTCTCTATTGGGGATGTTGATGTCCAAGAGTTGATGCCTTGTGCTACTCAGATATTTAGCCTCTAGGGACGTCTTCCACCAGGCTGTAGCTCCTGAGATCAGCCTCCAAATTATTTTAGCTCCAAGGGCTAAGTTCAGCAATTTTGGAGATCTTATTCCAAGTCCTCCTTTTTCGTTAGGTTGGATGACACTCTTCGAGCTAACCAGATTGAATTTTCTTCTCTTCATTTTCCCTCCTTGCCAGAGAAAGTGCCTGAGTGCTCTCTCCATTTTCTGATGAAAAATCATTGGGGCTTGATGCAAGGAGAATCGATAGATGGGGAGAGAGGTCAGGCCCGATTTGAGAAGGACAAGGCGCCCAGCTGGGTTCAGCCACATAGATCCCTATTGCTGGATTTTCCTCTAAATTTTGTCGAGGATTTCATTCCATGTGTCAGCCTTTAGAGGACCCACACTTACCAGTATTCCTAAGTAAGTGAAGTGACTCCAGTTTAACTTGTATGAGACTCCTAGCTCGCTAGCAATGCTGTGGATGGTGAGATTGGAAACACTCCATCCGTATATGCAGCTTTTAACCTGATTTACCTTTCCTCCAGAATATTCCATGAATTGGTCTAAAATCTTTTTAAAGCGCCTTGCAATAGTGATGGATGCTCCTCCCATCAAGAGGGTGTCATCTGCAAATTGTGAGTGATTAATATTCTTTGCGCCTTGCTCAATTTGGATTCCAGTGATCATGCCTGTTCTTCGATTGAAATCTAAGGCCTTGCTTAGAGACTCCGCCATGAGGATAAATAGGTATGGAGACAAGGGGCAGCCTTGCCTAAGGCCTCTAGATGATTGGAAGGTAGCACAGGGTCTACCGTTGATCAGAGGGGATATCCAAGAGTTCGATATGCAGGCTTTGATCATGTTGATAAAGAAGGGGTCGAATCCCATTTTATGGAGCACTGCATACAGGAAGGAATGTCTGACCCTATCGAAGGCGTTGGCAAGATCTAGCTTTAGGACAAAAACTTTCTCTTTTCTGCTTATGCTTGAGTGAATGGCCTCTTGCACTAGAAGAATGGAGTCAGTTATGTGTCTGTTAGGAAGAAAGCCCCCTTGGTTTTCAGAGATCAGAGAAGGAAGATGAGGTTTGAGTCTGGATGACAAGATTTTTGTAATTATTTTGTAAGCTGAATTACATAAGGATATGGGTCGGAATCTAGAGAAAGAGGAAGGCCTGTTTTCTTTAGGGATTAATGCTAGATATGTTGAATTGGTGAATCCCCCCAATTTGCCTTTCCTTAGGACCCAACGAATCATCTTTAGCAAGTCTTTTTTTATCATCTGCCAGTACTCTCTGTAGAAACTGATTGGAAACCCATCATGCCCAGGGGCTTTATCTGGGTGAAGGCTCCAGATTGCTTTCTGGACTTCTTCTTCTTCAACTTCACGCGTAAGCCTGTTGTTTGTTTCTTGGGTGACATCTTTGGGCATGTGCTGTAGCAGAGCTGAGTAATCCTCTTCACTTTTTTCTTCAGTCAGGAGGTTTTTGAAGTGATTGGTGGCTGCTTTCTTTATGATGTCATGGGAAGTGTAACTGTTCCCCTCATTGTCTTTAATTGAGCTTACTGTATTTCTGGCCTTTCTAACAGTAGCCTGCTTATGAAAGTAAGAGGTGTTTTTGTCCCCCTCACGCAGCCATAGCTGTCTTGATTTTAGCCTCCATTTAACCTCTTCGTCCCTTAGTGTTTGGCTCAGTTGGGTGTAGAGCGTTTTTTCACTCTCTTTGTCCTGTTATGAGAGCCCTACGACCTCAATCTTTTTCTGCAGCTCTTCGTGGTCTTTCTTTATGTGCTTTTTGCTCAATTCGGGCTCCTGGAATTTGGTCTTTGCCCAATTTTTTAGAGCCTGTCTAGTTCTCTTCACCTTTGTCTACTAAATATAAGTCGGGGAGCCTTCCACGTGTTGGGTCCAGGCTTGCCATACCACCTTTCTAGCTTCGGGGATTCGATTCCATAAAGAACAGTATTTAAAGGGGAGAGGACCGAGCTGACATTGTCTGAGGAGGGTGAGCGTTATTGGATAGTGATCAGAGGTGGAGTTGTTGAGGATATTTGACTGGCCAGTAGCGAAGGAGGATAGGTAAGAGATGTTTATGAGGAAACGGTCAAGTCTCTCCATGATATTTCCAGCTCCTAGCCACCTGTTGCTCCAAGTATACAGTCGATTCTTAGGCTTTATATCCACCAATTCTTGTTCCTGCATAATGTGCTCAAGTTGGTTTCTTAAGGGATCAGCAGTGAAGGTTCCCCCTCTTTTCTCATTGGCGTGAAGGACCAGATTTAGATCCCCTGCAAGGATGAGGTTGGTGTCTTGGTCTTCTTCTAAGTTTGCCTCCAACATGTTCCAGCATGCTTCTTTCTCCCTGTACTGATTCGGAGATTAGATATTGTATACTCTTATCGTTGCTCCATCCTCCTTGCTTTCTAAATTAACACTGATCCAGTGCTAGTTCATTTTGGTGGAGTTGCAGCTCCATTTTCTATTGTCCCACATTGTTAGGATGCCACCCGAGGCTCCTCTTGCTTTGCTTGTGCAACCACTGTATTGTTTTTGTTGGTTGAGGATCCTGTTGGCTTCATATTGATCTTGCTTTGTCTCTTGAATATGGACGATTTTAGGATTTTCACTTTGAATTAAGTCCTTGAGGGCTGCTATCTTGGAGGGGTGCCCTCGTCCCCTACTGTTCCATGATAGCATTTTCATCATGATTTACTGGTTGCATGGAGAGGTGCTCGCCTCTCTTTTCCTTTGGTGTTATTTTCTTTATCTGAGTGGCCTAGTATGAAGGATTCAATAGGGGTCTGAGATCCCATGGAAATGTCTTTCTGAGCGTTTTCTTCCCGATGCTGCTTAGCAAATTTTATGCCAGGTCCATGTTTTTTTGGTATATCACTGGGCCCTCCATGATCCTTTGAGGAGCTTCTAGTTACTCGAGCTGAGAGGGTGTCAGGGGAGGGTTGGGAGATGTGAGGGGAAGAAGGGTGAAGGGTAAAGTCAGAGGGGGGAGGATCAGGCTCGGATTCTTCAGCAGAGAGGGCCGTGAATGGGTTAGAAGATGGAGGAATGGGAGGATCCAACTGACGAGGGGATGATGAGGGGGGATGCGGAGGAGACTGCTGAGAGGAGGAAGGAAGGGGCTGATGGGATAAGTGGAGATGGATGGAGTTCTGAATGGGTGGTTTAGGAGCTTCAGAGGCTGATGGTTTCAACGGCGGAGCTGACTTTTTTTTCTTAACGGTTTCCCATTGCCCTTCTTGCTCCTCTGATTCTACATTTACAATTTTAGTGCATCTATTTGCAAAGTGTCCGTATTCGTGACATACCTTGCATTTGAATGGAATCTGTTCGTAGTCTAGCTGATGTATGTGGCTCCAATCGTCGACTTTCAGTTTGATTGCTTCAGGTAGTCCACGTCCCATATCAACTTCTACACAGATCTGCACACAGGCCTGCATGTTGTCTTTAGGCTCACTGCGATCTATATATTTTCCGACCACGTTCCCTATTGCTTTGACCGAGTCATCGCCCCAACAGTGAAGAGGAAGGTGAGGCAACCTGACCCAGACAGGAATAGCACTTGGTATATCGAGCTCTGGATCGAAATCTGGGGTCCATTTGTTGAGGTAGAGACCCCTGGAGTCCATGAAGTAAGGCCCGTTTCTGAAGATTAGGTTCTTATCCTCCTTTGTTTCGAAGTGAAAGGTAAAATATCCTCTGCCACAGAATTAGATGGATATTTTCCCTTGGATCTTATCAACCCAGTTTCGTTCAACCCATCTTTGCACTGTTTTGGGTGAAGGCCACAGTCCTGTAAACTGCCCGATTAATCCTTTCTCTGCCAAGGAAATGGCAGCCTTGCGAGGTATGGTCGAAGGCAAGCAAACTTCTTGTAAAACGTCTAGTTTCTTCACAAATTTAGATGCAGTGGGTCTAGGTCTTTGTTGAGGAAGCGATTTGGTCAGAGAGGAGAAGGCGTGCTGGAGCTGAAGCTCCGGATCCCCTCCAGGCGGATCCGGAGGGTCCATGGGGATGGACGCTTGAAGAAGGAGCAGTCGAGGTCGAGGGCGGGGGCTGGCTCAGGCGCGCGCGCACACAGTAGCAGCAAAAGAAAGGCTATACTTGCTCTTAAAGGAAAGCAAAATGTATATATAATTATAATTATTTTATTTAGAAATAATAATATAATAAACAATTATTATAAATTAAAAAATGAATAATTAAATATTTTTAAAGAGAAAATTATTTTTATAAAAAATAATTTAGTTTAGAAATAACTTTATATAATAAAGTGTTTATTAAAATTATAATTTTAGTTTACAAATAAGTTAATATTAGTTTGATAGAAATAATTTCGGAAAAATCATATCAGAAGAATTTTGTCCACGCCTTTCGAACCAACTAGTGTGGTTCATCATCAAGACAAGTTGAAAAATCAAATCATAGCTACATGTTAAATAGGGATAGCAGAACTTCCAATGGTTAGGTTTGACTGGAAAACGGCTATATTAGACTAAACTGGACAAACGGCTATAATCTACCATGAAACGGCTACATTTAACTAGTCAAATTATTTAGTTAAAATAATATTATTAGAATAGTTAATATATGTATTAGTGTTTAATATTAATATATTTTTATAATGTTTGTCATTAAAGTTAAATATGAATATTACTTTAATATTTTTGGTTAGTTAAGTAAAATGTTAACCAAATTTGATTTCAAAATAATAAAATTGGGAACTATAATAAAAAGTAACATGTAACATATATTAAAAATCTAGGGATAGTAACAATTAGTAATGTTATAGATTTTAATAATATTAAATATTATTATTATTATTACTATAGTATTATTCTTATTATTAAAGTTTGGGTAACTTTTTAATATAAAATTTTATTAGTTAAGCTATCTAAAGGGAGCTTAAACTCACTATTAAATTAAAATCATTATCTTATCATAGCTAACGTTAACTCATTTAGTTAGTCATAACAAAGACTATCTCCTAAATATAAATATAAATATAAAGAAAAGAACAAGAGGTAGTTTTCCAAAAGAGGACGTACAACCTCAAATAAGAATTAATGAGAAAGAAAGAAAATAGGTACGTTAGAAGTTTCACTAAAAGAAATTAGATCGAGTCATTAATGGAGGGGGAAACGACTAGGAAGAGAGCAGAGGGATCCAACAACTACTGATTTTCCAACCGTCATCTCTATTAAGATTGCTTGGCCTTTTTTCAATCTCAATGGCTTCCCTAAATTTTCGATGATGAAACTGTGCAACTTTAGCAATGACTCGGGCTTCTTCAATACAAACATGGTGTTTAGTCTTTTCAACATGCTCCACTAGTGTGGAAGACTTGGTTCTCCCATGTTATTTATTTTATAAATTATTTATTAAAATTATAATTTTTATTTAGTTTATTTTACTTATTAGTATTTTGTATGGGTAAATATCTCTATTTTAGAATATGTTTAAAAATTTAAATTAATTTATCAATAATAATATGTAAATATAATGATTTAATATAAGAGAAGTTGAAAATTATGTTATGTTATTTTACTTTTTATTTGATTAAAAAATATTATAAAATATATAATATAATAGATAAATAGATTCATTATAAAATAAGTTGGGGTTTTTTGGACTTATGTTATTTATAAGACATATTATTAGTCTATAGTATTGTAATAAAGCTTATGTACAAATGAAGAATATGCATGATAAAATGAGAATAGATATTCATAATTTAGAATTTTGTTATATATATTTTAAAATAGATATATGTTTAACTTATATACTAATCCCTTTTTATAATTATTGATTATATTATTATTATTAATAATTAATCAAAAATATATATAATAATTTTATTTTTTATTTTTTAGTCTTGACCAATAAAAGTTCATAAAATAATTGCTATAATATGTACCATAAATAAATCATAAAATAATTGTTATAATATGTATCATAAATGGTTATTAATTGATGTTTATTAATTATTTAATTTACATCACTATACCAATTTTACAAAAAATAAAAAAATAAATTAATTATAATATTGACTGAAATATACATATTATATTTTATATAATTTAATAATTAACCAAATTATATTTTATTATTTTATATAGTTTTTCCGTTTGTAATTATAATATTTTAAAAATTTATAAGGAAATACCAATCCAATCCAAAAAAAATATTACATATTTTCTTATTTTAAAATTAAAGTCAACACACATTATTACATCCTCCTTACAATTAATCTCTCAATCTCTCCGTGATTCATAACATCTACAACTAAATATCTACTATATTATAATTAGATATTTAAAATACAATAATCAAATAAATAATGAAGAAGACAATATGCACTTAAATTGTAAAATTACAAATTCTTCATGAAAGTATTAGTAAATTGTTTAATAAGCTACTTATTAAAATAATAATAATATTTAAAAATATTATATTTAAATATTATTATAAGAAAGTAAACGATTTTAATATAGAAAATAAAAATTATATATGTAAAAAAAAATATTACATGCGTAAACATGTCAATTTATTAGATTTAAAATTAAGTGAAGAGGATCACAAAGATTCCAATTGAGATTCCACTTAATTGAATTTATTTTTTAAATATTTTATATCAATTTATATTAAATCTGAATTTCAAAATATTCTTTATAAAACTAATAACCTTCTTAATACTTTAACTAATTAAAAATAAGCAGTTGTAATAGCTACTTGAGTAGGACAAGAAGAATCTTTCAACGATTACAGAGCTCCTGAACTCTTCTTGAGAGAGGTGACAATGTCAAGCCATGGTACCCTGGACACTATCGTGCACTACCTCATAGCTGGGAGGAGCCTGGAGGCCAAGCAGAATGCTACTGCCGCTATCTTCAGCCTTCTCGTCGTCGAGAACTACAGGCATGTCGTAGGCAACTGCCCCGAGGTTATTAGGGCTCTTTTGGACCTTATTGACCTGGGAAACCCTAAGTGCAAGAAGGATGCCCTAAAAGCCCTCCTCCATTTGGCTCTGGAACCTCTAAATAGGCCCAAACTGGGGATTGTCAAGGCTGCCACGGCTGTTATAGCCCTGGTAGCAGGTTGCAGCGAGAATAGAGAGGCATTTAAAAGGATATTTAGGATTGAAGTTCTGGTGGATTTAGATTTCACCTCAACAGCAAGTCAGCAGCGGATCTACCTCCCAAACCTGCCAGATCTGCCTGCAAAGGTTCGAATGCTGGCATTACACATCGACTAGGTTGCAGAGCTGAAACGGTAGGTTAGCAAGCCTCTGCACAGGGCTTTCTTTGGCATAGATGGTGTCGCTGTCATCTCTGTCATAAGCAAGCAACGGATCTGCTTCTCAAACTCGCCAGATAGGCTTGCAGAGGAGAAATCCCCTCCCTATCATCGTCATTGCAAATTTGCTCTCGGATGCACAAGAGGCCTTGGTACTATGTGTAAGCACTTCTTTGACTCCTTTCAGATCCAAATTTCTCAACCTATAGGTAGAACCATCCTGCAATAGGTCAGTTCTTCAGATCTCATGCTAGATCTCAAACTGGATTTAGAACGGTAGATTGGGATCCCTTCAGGCCTTTAGAGACTTCTCTTTCAAGGTAAACAACTTGAAGACCTTCTTCCCCTCTCTTCTTACAGCATTACCAGAAACAGCTCTTTGGTGTTAACCCTTCGTTTGAGAGGAGGTGCAGGGGGACAATCATCATCTGCTCCTCCTTTCTCTTACAAAGATACAGTACACTCTGAGACCCCCAAACCCCCGGAAGCCTTTAAACCTAAGCCTTTTTTGGTTGACAAGATAGAGGAAGTTCACCCTGTTGAAATCACCCATGATGGTCTTGCAATCCAACTTCAAGATTTTGCAAAAAGAGCCATCATTTGCAGATTTAACGGACTATGGTCGTGATCTCAAGATATCTATGCATGGATCCATGCAAACTGGACTCATCATTGTAAGGTCAGTTTCTGTTCAAAAGGATACTTCATTGTTCTTTTTGAGGACAGTAAGCATTATGAAAAGGCTTTAGAAGAAAGCCCTTGGTTCATGGGAACTGCAGGGCTCTTCTTGACTCCATGGTTCCCAGATTTCAATCCAACAACTGCAGTCATTACCAGGACACCTGTATGGATCAGGCTTCCAAACTTACCAGCCCACTTATGGCATGGTGCAGTCTATAGATCTATAGGCAACACCTTGGACAATTTCATAATGGGAGATTACTGGCGGGAAAATAAAGGTCTCTATACATATGCCAGAATATGTGCAGAGTTAGATTTGAGCAAAGGACTTCCAGACCAAATCAATCTCAAGATAAACGACTTTGTATGGACCCAGACACTGGATTATGAAAACACTGCATTATGTTGCCACCATTTCCACCAATCAGGGCATTTGCAGAACTCCTGCCCTTCTCTCTCGGCAAAAAAGAACAAGGATAACCTCTCCAAGCCCAAGTCCAAATGATGTGATCCTTGCTTTCCACCTCCAGTTGTGGATTCTGAATCCTCTAGCTTTGAAGATGAAGGTAGCGATGCAGAATTGGATCATGCCCCTCACTCCATGGTCCTTTCCACTGATGGTTTGACGCAGTCCTCAGATACAGCCACTGCCTAGAAACGCATCCATTTGACCTCCTCCTTTGATTCAGAAAAAGAGGCCCCCCCTATGGAGAACCCCAATCTTCAAGTTGTTATTGCTCATTCACCCCAGGATGGTTGGGTCGATGTTAAAAAGAGGAAAGGGAAAAAGCTTCGTGTTGAGGCTTCTGCCCATTCTAGGAAGAAGTCTGTCTTGTTGCTTCCAGCCTTATGTTGTAGCTTCTTGCTTGTTTCACTCCTTCTCTGGAACCGAGGTTGATAGTCCTATCATTTCCGGTTGCCGGTTTTCTATCTCTCTTGCTTCCAGCCTTATGTTGTAGCTTCTTGCTTGTTTCACTCCTTCTCCGGAACCAAGGTTGATAGTCCTATCATTTCTGGTTGTCGATTTTCTATCTCTCTTGATTGTATCTTCTTGTAAAATAAAAATAAAAATAAAAGATAAAAATAAAAAATAAAATAAAAAATGAAAAAAATAAAAAAATAAAATAAAATAAAATAACTAAAAAACAAAAAAAACAAATACTTTAACTAATTAAAATTGTAATAATTTAAAATAAAATCATTCCCCCGGTTGGGGTGGTACTCAAGGAGATTTGGGAGATTGTAAGGCCAAGATTTATCCCTCACAAATGATGAAGTGATGAACCAACACAAATCTTGGAGAAAATTCAATGCAATATAGTGAGTTGCCTCCATCAAAGACCATAATTAACAATTTGAATACACTTGCAAGATCCCATCAAATTTCGCCATGCACAGGGTGGTGATGTTGATCAGAGTGCAAGCTATCGACTTCCAAAAATAAATAATACACATAGGAAAAATTGGCCCAACAATATCATTCACCAGTCAAGGATGATTCATCGTTGCATCCCAAGATCCAATGAATCCTTATTCGATACCCATAATTACGTCTACAATCGAGTGAATAAAGAGCACCATGAAATGGTGATTAAATCCCATGATAAAACATGTAGTGGAGTCAATGTGTGCTAATGACTTGGGCGGGATGTGCTAACACATCTAGCTACCATAATAACTAGTGGAAGGATGATAACATGCCCCCTACTTGTCCCCCTATAAG
The DNA here is from genome assembly GCA_000404065.3 of Pinus taeda. Classification (NCBI taxonomy): domain Eukaryota; kingdom Viridiplantae; phylum Streptophyta; class Pinopsida; order Pinales; family Pinaceae; genus Pinus; species Pinus taeda. The sequence continues at coordinate 341 of APFE031682138.1, read as the reverse complement.
CACCCCATTTGGTGAGGGAAATTATTTTTGAGCAAGTTCCCTACAATATCTTTTTAGTGGGGATTCAAGGAGAGAATGTAAAGAGGAAGAGATCTATGGAGCCAGAGAGATGCATCCCTCTTTAGCTAACCTATAAACAATCTTTTCTCCCATCTTTGTAGGTTTTAATCCCGTACAGAAATTACCTGCATACGAATTCTAAATCACAGGAAAAATAAAAATGCGAGAGCATAACACATAAAACAGATATACACGGATATTTCCCACTGGATCTCAAAATTGAGACTACCAGCTTGATTTTTCATTATATTCCTTTCAATGTTACAATACATATTTATGCA